>JANAVB010005847.1:287500-330783 GCA_029216955.1 Iris pallida
TGCGGGCCACGTCCAGTAACTGCTCATAACTTTACGTATGTTAAATCCTGCGTGATTTTCAACTAGGCACAGGTTGTGAAGACAGTTATCCTTTCAGTTATTTTTGACTCTATAAATAGGGTTCTTTTCTCATTCATTGTAGACATATACACAGATATCTAACTTGCTGTTTAAATTTTGAAAGCTTTTCTTCTTCGCATAGTCCAAGGGATAAAGCGATCGTCTTCTAGATCGGATTCCTACAGTTGTAATTTTCCAAGAAACACAATAAATAAAGTAAATTTATTTATGAAAAACAAATTGGCGACTCTACTGGGGAAAACCATCTCCTCTTCTGAGATGGCAACAACTCAATGCGACACTTCGTCAGTCGGCTCGACGAAGAAGGTGATATCGAACCAACTCGATCAACTCGCCTACGAAGAAATGCAGCGGGCTAAGGGTGGCAAGCCCACTTCAGCCTCCATCACCACTGCCAAGTCGAAGGGACGATCTGTCTACGTCCCTAAGAATCAGTTGGCAACCAATGGTGAAGTCTCTGCCACAGTGTCTACTCCTAACACTGGCAAGAACTCTACTGCAAGCACGCACACTCTTGTGTGCTCGAAGACGACAGCAGTCAAAAGTCACGCTGACAGCATTGGCTCCTTAGCCAAGTCTGTTCCAGCGTGCAATCTCAATCCCAAAAGTTACGCTGACAGTACTGGTTCCTTAGCCAAATCTGTTCCAGCGTGTATTTCTAAATTCAAAAGTCACGCTGACGGTACTGGCTCCTTAGCCAAATCTGTTCCAGCGTGTATTTCTAAATTCAAAAGTCACGCTGACAGTACTGGCTCCTTAGCCAAATCTGTTCCAGCGTGTATTTCTAAATTCAAAAGTCACGCTGACAGTACTGGCTCATTAGCCAAACCTGTTCCAGCGTGTATTTGTAAGTCAATTCTTTTTGACTCATTGTGCGTACCAAAATCTGGTTCTTTAGCCAAGACTTTATACGCTGACAATACTGGCTCCTTAGCCAAATTGTCACCAGCATACTCTAAGAAGAATAGCTCTTTAGCTATTTCTTCTTCTTTACCAAGTTCTACTAGAACTGAGGGTGGTCTTGCTAGAACGCCTCCACACAAAGTCCCTTCGAAAAGAAATAACTCTTTAGTTGTTTCTTCTGCTCCTGTAGTGTTTACTTCAGGAACAGCTTTGACTGACAATTTTGTTAGTCAAAGAAAAGGAGATGGTCTTTTGACTACTCTTCCTTCTGGACATTCTATGTCTCAAAACTTGAATAAGGCTAAGAAGAAACATTCCTTAATGTCTTCTTCTACGACTTCTTCGAATTAGGCACAGAATTTGTCTAGAAAAGAGGGTCTGTTACCAACTCCTAATCAAGGGGATGGTTCAACTCTTCCTTCTCTACAAATATCCAGATCAATGGAAGGAAAACTCTAAGTTTCAAAAACCAATGTGTTACCTCCAACTGATCTAAGAACAAAACTTAATCAAACCCGTTTGGAAAGCACTTCTGGTGTTAAGAAACCACATCAATCGGGAACAAAGATAAGAGATCCAGATGTAGAGTATGCTAGAAATTATGTGGCTCATATTAATCACTCTCTATACAATCAAGAGCCATCAAGACCCAAGAACCGGAAATATATTCCTAAAAATACACAAAGAGTGTTATCTGATGTACCTCAATCTTCACAAACAGATTTACGAGAACACCTTCAACAGAAGAGAAGGAATAATTCTATGACAATGGATCATGCTGAATGTGACTTCCAGCCAAGAGTCATAATTCAATACAGATGTCAAACAATGGAACAGGACTATGTTGATCATGAATGTGACTTCCAGCCGAGAGTCACAATGCAATGCAGATGTCAAACTAAACGACAATCTGTCTTCAATCGAATTCAGTGTGAACCTATGCCTGATGAAGATGAACCCCTGTTTGCTTCTGTCAACATGACCTCTCGGGATACTGGGGGTAGAACTGATAGTCCAGATGGAGTATATAGAGGCACCAGAGCAAGAGTCCTGGCCTCTAGTCAAAGAACTTTGATCTCTGAAGATGATTCTAAATTTCTTGGAGAATCCAATTTCCCACCTCTTTCTACTGGGGGTAGTTCTCCTATAATTGACTTTGATACACAAAGTAGTGATTCAGAACATACAACATCCACTAATTCATCAACAATCCCTCGTACAGTCACAACATATATGGTGGATGGGAATACTGAATTAAACAATGAACCTTCCTCTTCGGTGACTCCCCAAGACCAAAGGATTGCTTCATTGGAACAGCAAATGAAATCTATGGCTGATACTATGAAGTCGATGTATGAACTCATGACAACCCAGCTGCAAAATCGACAGACTGTACCAGATGCCAAACCAATTGACACTGGTGTAAGTCCAGTACAAGTTCCTCCAGCAATACAATCCAATACTCCTGGACTAGCTCAACCAAATCCTAGTCTCTCTGGAGCTGGAGGTAGTGCTTATAATGCTGTTCCTCCTCCCAACTATTCTTTACAAGCTACAACTCCACAATCCTCCGGAGTTGTTAGTGAAGAATTGAGGAATCTCAAAACTCAATTTGAGGCATTCAAACAAAAAGATGGTTTACAAAGGTTAGGCATCAAGCAACCTTATCTGATAGAATGGAAGCAAGTATCGTATCCTCCTAAATACAAGCCTCCTACTATCTCATTCTATGATGGAACCACTTCTCCGAGTCAATTTATTAATCACTTTGAAGTGATGACTGACCAGCTACAACCAAGTGACGCCCTCCTTACTCGGGTGTTTGTCGGATGTCTCAAAGGAACGGCTTATGAATGGTATAGAAGTCTCCCAGATGGGTGTATTACCTCATTTACCGGTTTCAAACAAATGTTTCTTGAACGGTTCTATGAAGGGCTCAACGACATGACTATGTCTGCTCTTCTAAGAATCAAGCAGAAAAATAATGAAACTACAGAGGATTTCATTGAACGATTTTGAAGAGAAGCTCTGAAGATGCCTCTTGGAACTCCTGATGATGTCACTATCGACACATGCAAATCAAATTTGTTGCCAATCATCAGCATGTGGACAGGATCTACTCAATTTCAAGATTGGCCTTCCTTCATAGTTAGTGCCAAAGCCGCAGAAATTAGTGCTGAAACTTTCAAAGGCTTAGGAGTGCAGATGAATCCCAAAGAAACAGGTCAAAGTACTAACAATAATGCTAAATCCAATACTCGCAAGGGAAAAGAAACCCTTGAAGTTAATCTTTCAGAGTAAAGATGCATCGACTGTTCAAACTCCTCCTGCTTCTACAACTCAACAACCAAGAGCACCTCGCCCCAAAGAAGAATATTCTTTTGATGACGATGATGTCCTTGGTATCTTCGAATGTCTGCTGAAAGGTAATAAAATACAATTACCTGAAATCAAGAAACCTGATGAAGCTGGTAAGACGGATCATCCTAAATACTGTCCATACCACAGAATGTTGGGTCACACAATTCGTACATGTTATGTACTGAAAGGAAAGATCCAAGAAATGATTAAATCTGGAGCTATCTCTCTTACTCCGAAAGAGAAGACCGTCACTTCCAACGTCGTCTCTATGCAATTCGGAGATTTCCTTCCTCAACTCCTTGAAAGCGGGATCGTTCCTATTCCCAAAGCAACTCTTGAGATAGTGAATATTCCTCCTCCACAGTCTGAAGGATTAGTGCCAATCACTATGGAAACAGGAGAAATCATATGGATTCATCCTGATCTAGTGGCAGATTTTGAATCTCCTCCTCTTCAAAAGACTACTTCTCGAAAGTCCAAGAAAGCTGGAAAGATTAAGTCATGTCATATGACTTCTCTCGGATCTAATCCCGACACAGAGCCAAAAGATAAAGAAGAAGCACTTGCTGGTGCTACTCGAACAGGGAAACCTTATCTAAAAGATTATTCAAAGAATCCTGAGGATACTCCTGATATTCCCCCTGCTGACAAAGATGCTCCTGATGTTCCTCTTGAAGAAGAATCATCCACTGCACCTGTTCCTTCAACTGCACCGGTTGAACCTGCTCCTTCCAAGCCCACAGTTCTTGAGAAAGGCAAACAACATGCTCGATTTGATAAGCCAATCAAGAAGTCCCCTCCTCTTGGGCTTCAGAAACCTTATAACTTTGACATTTTAGCTCAACTTGCTAATACTCCAGCTAGAATGTCCCTCTTTGAACTTCTACGTCTTTCCAAAGAGACTCGGGAAACGTTAAGTAAAGCACTTCTTCAGGCTGACTCTTGTCTTGCACAATTAAAGAAGCCAGGTGAAGAACCTGCCACTTACTTACATTGCAACAGTGTATTGGAGATTATCCCAAATATCACCTTTACACAAGACGACATGCTATTGGAGGATAATCGACATGATCGGCCTCTCTACTACACCGGTTATATCGATACGATGAAGATAGATCGTATCCTCATTGATCCAGGGTCTGTTATAAGTATAATGCCAAAGAGTCTGTTGGATGAACTAAAAATCTCTCTTCATAAGCTTTCCAAGACGGTTACTACTATCCTGGGATTCAATCAGAGCCGAAGCGAGCCTTTGGGAAAGATTCACCTGAAACTTCAGATAGGCGATTTCAGATCCAAAGTCACTTTCTATGTGATTGAGATTGTGGGATCTTATAATCTTCTTCTGGGGAGGCCCTTTCTTCATAAAAATAATGTGGTGCCTTCTACTCTTCATCAGTATTTTAAATACATTGACAGCAATGGAAGAGTACAAAAAGAAGTTGCTGATATAAATCCCTTCCATGGGGTTGAAGCTTATTTCAATGATTCCCGGATGTACAAAGAAGAGTATACAAGGGTGATACAAGCTATGGAGAAAGAGGATTCATAAAGTGAGACTTTGATAATCCCTGTTAAAGGTCGAACTACTCAGCAACAATCTCCCAAACCCTCTGGAGAAGGTTCTTTCATCATTCCAGTATGTGGACGGATCTCTCCATTACCTCAGTCGTCTATTCAAGATACACTGATCATTCCTGTCAGTGGGCGTACTACAGTTCTTGTATCTTCACATATGAAACAGGATACTCTAGTAATCCCGGTTGGAGGGCGGACTACTCTTCCATCTCAAGCTTCAAGGGAGCTCACCTCTTCTGAGCCATTTGTTATCGATCTTAATCGAAACAAAACTTTCTCTCATTCTTCTTCTCCCCCTTTAGTCATTGATTTGGCTAAGATTTCTAAGGCTCAGCCTTCTTCCAATGTAAATACTGCTACTTTTAAATTTAATGAAAAGTCTCCATCTTTGCAGTATATTGATGTGTGTAATCATGTTCATAGTTATTTGCATTTGTTAGATGACTTGAGAACAGTAACCAGAGGAGTTGTACAGACTTTTCATACAGATGTATCCCTAGAATCAGTACAAACTTCATACTTTCTAGTTTCCAGCAGAAAGCCAGGAGACATTCCAATAGTCTTTTACAAAGGGCCCCAAAATCCTTCTAACCCTGAAGATGATAACAAAAACGATGATACTGGAAGATTACAACTACGTCGTTATAGTAAGCAATCTAAAGACATCATTAAAAATATGGGCTATGACTTCAGAACTGGCCTCAATAGTGGAAAAGGAAGAAAAATGCCTGTTCGGATTCATCCTCTGAAATATGGGAGGACAAAATGTGTATTGGGTTATATTGCTCCTACTCCTTTTATCAATACTATCCATGAAGATCTCGAATCTGACGAAGATAAGAGATCTGATTCTTCTAGTACTACCTCTTGGGATTCTGATACAAGTATCGGTGATTTCTACTGCAACATTCTGTCTTCCAACATGGTCTCCATTGACCGTTCTGAAGAAAGTGATGAAGACAAAGACGAGTTTGAAATTTCACCTGAATCAGAACAATGGGCCCAAAGGTTAGATAATCAATGGGAGTTCCGATTCGAACAAAAAGAACCTCCGACTGAAGACAAACTTGTTCAAATAGATGTTGGTGAAGAGGGATCCCCCAAACCAATATTCATCAGTGAAAGTCTTTCAGAAACTGATAAGCAGGACATGATCAAACTTATTCGTGAATACATCGATGTCTTCGCTTGGAGTTATGAAGATATGCCAGGACTTGATCCATAAATCGTAACTCATAAGCTCAATATCATGTCGAATGCTAAACCGGTCAAACAACAACAGCAACGATTTTGTCCAGACATTATGGATGCAATTGAAGCTGAAGTCAATAAACTCATGGCCTCTGGGTTTATTAGAGAGGAACAACATCCCGATTGGGTGGCTAATATAGTTTATGTTCTTAAAAAGGCTGGCAAGATCAGAGTATGCATAGACTTCCGCGATCTCAATACGGCATGTCCTAAAGACGAATTCCCTCTACCAATTACTGATGTCATGATCGATAATACCTGTGGGTTTGAACGGATGTCATTCATGGACGGGTATTCTGGGTACAATCAGATTAAAATGTTTCCAGATGACGAGAAACACACTTCTTTCATAACGCCGATCCGTACATACTGTTATACAGTTATGCCATTCGGTCTCAAGAATGCAGGAGCAACTTATCAACGAGCTATGAGCACTATATTCCGTGAACATTTGCGGAAAACAGTCGAATGCTACGTTGATGATATTACAGTCAAAAGTCGACAAAAAGAAGATCACATCCAAGATTTGAGACTATTTTTGATCTAATGCGTAAGCATCAATTAAAGATGAACCCTACTAAGTCCTTCTTAGGCGTCTCTAGTGGTAAATTTTTCGGCTTCGTCATTACCTCTAAAGGTATACACGTGGATCCCGAGAAGATCAAAGCCATCCAAGAGATGCGTCCTCCACGCACCTTAAAAGAGCTACGAGGATTTCAAGGAAGGATCGCTTATATCAAGAGATTTATCTCTAATCTTTCAGGACGCTGCAGACCATTCAATAAACTTATGAAGAAAGGTGTTTCTTTTGTCTGGAATGATGAATGTCAGAAAGCATTCAATGATATAAAACAATATCTGATGAGCCCTCCAGTATTGGTACCTTCCGTCTCAGGAATACCGTTCCTCCTATATACTCGAGCAATGAGTCATTCATTGGGTGCATTGCTTGCTCAAAAGAATAAAAATGGTCATAAACAAGCCATTTACTATCTCAGTCGTACTATGACCGGAGCTGAACCTCGATATTCACCGGTCGAAAAAAAATGTCTAGCCCTGATGTTCGCTGTCCAAAAGACACGACATTATATCATTGGCCAGACTATTCATGTCATTTCCAGGATCAATCCTATACGGGTCATGATGAAGAAACCTAGTGTTTTAAATTCTCGATTGGCTAACTGGGGAATCTTACTTGCTCAGTATGATATGCATTATATTCCTCAGAAATCAGTCAAAGGACAAGCTTTAGCTGATTTTCTGGCTGCTTATTCAATTCCATAAAATTCAAAACTCTATGATGAAATCCCAGATGAAGTCCTAGATTCAAACCAAATTGCTGAAGAAGATCCTACTTGGCGTCTATTCTTTGACGGAGCTTCAAGAATATGTCCTAATGGTGACATTATCGCTGGAGTTGGAATCGTTCTTGTGTCGCCAGAAGGTCTTGCTTTCCAAAGAGCTTATTCTCTCGATCAACCATGTTCAAACAACGTAGCTGAGTACAATGCACTGCTTATTGGTCTTTAACTCGCTAAACATCTGAATATTCAATATTTGGAAGCATATGGAGATTCTAAACTCATTGTCAATCAGATAAAGGGTACTTATGAAGTTCGCCATCAAGATCTGGTTCCTTATCATAGATCGGCTATATCTATGGCTTCTTTATTTGAAGAGTTCTTCATTGAACATGTTAGGCGAGCGTGTAACACAGAAGCTGATGCTCTTGCTAATCTTGCGGCGGTGTTAGCTATTCCAATTAGACGTCAACAAATGATTGTTGTCTGCAATCGAGAATTATTTTATCTCAAAAATAACCTAACTCTAGGACTTCCAGTTGACATTGAAGAATCAACGTCTCATGATGTCAATGCAACAAGAGGATTTGGATTTAGTCGTAAATCATTATCATCTTCATCTGATTCTAGCATGGAATTCATCTTCAGTAATTCAGCTGAGACTCAGAATACGGATAAAGATTGGAGACTTCCTTTCTTAGATTTTGTATTGTATGATATTCTTCCAGATAATCCAAGTGAGGCAGAATCTATCAGACGACGATCACTCAGATTCTATTACAATCATACAACAAAAACCTTATATCGTCGAGCTTATGATGGTTTACTTCTTCGATATATTGTCGGTGATGAGGCTCAACAAATTATTCACGAAGCACATGATGGAATTTGTGGAGCACATCAGCCTGGACCAAAACTTCAAGACCGTATTCGACGTATGGGTTATTATTGGCCCACTATGGTATCAGATGCCATCGAATATGCAATGAAGTGTAAAGCTTGTCAAATCCATGCAGATTTTATTCATCAACCCTCAGAATTTCTACATCCAACGGCAGCATCATGGCCCTTCGAAGCTTGGGGCATGGACATTATCGGCCCGATCAATTCGCCATCATCAAAAGGTCATCGGTTTATTCTTGCAATAACTGATTGCTTCTCCAAATGGGCCGAAGCTATTCCTTTATCTGAAGTCAAGACGTCCAATGTCATCAACTTTATCAAGCATCATGTCATCTACATATTTGGTGTTCCTCGACGCATTATTCATGATAATGGACCACAATTCGTCAGCCAGAAATTTACTCGATTCTATGACGATCATCGGATCAATAATGTGGCTTCTACCGCATATAATCCGACAGCTAACGGATTAGCAGAAGCTTTCAACAAGACCATCATCAAACTCCTAAAGAAGTTTGTCTCTACTAACAAACGTAATTGGAGTGAGAAACTTAGCGAATGTTTGTGGGCTTACCGTACTACAGTTCGTAATGCTACTAAATGTACACCTTTCTCTCTGGTGTATGGATGCGAAGCTGTTCTTCCATTAAAGATTCAAATTCCTTCTTTAAGGATAGCAATCACTAATGAACTTACTACCGAGAATAATGATCATCTTCGACTTCAGGAATTAGAAGCTCTGGATGAAAAGCGATTATCTGCTCAACAGAATATCGAATTCTATCAAGCTAGAATTTCAAGAGCTTTTAACAAGAAAGTCAAAGTTCGAGCATATCAAAAAGGAGAATTTGTTCTAACAGTCAGACGTCCTATGACTTTGACTCATATGAGCAAAGGCAAATTCGACGCAAAGTGGGAAGGTCCCTATGTTGTGAGCAGAGTTTTCTCAAATAGAGCTTATCAACTCTCAGAACTGGATGGTCGAAATGTTATGATGCCTATTAATGGCAAATTCCTTAAAAAGTATTATGTATGAATATAAACACTTGTAAATCATCAGACAAGTTCATGTTTAGAAATAAAATTTTATTTTATTTTAATCATGAATAATAGTACATGATATTAAGGAAGGTCACTATCATCCTTCTCTACATTTGGACGCAGACCACTGCCGTCCTTCTCAAAAATGCGATCAACAAAAGAGCTGAGAACTTCTTTGCTCGAGCCCACGAGGAATTTCCAAGTAGCCATCCTCATGGCTTCCTCTTCTTCAGTCCTTCCTGGATCAAGCAGAGAGTCCAAAATATCTCGTGGTGGCTTGGGTGTAGACGAACCTTCGCCTGCTTCTACCTCCTTTGGCTGAATTGTATCCGCAGGACGTTCTTCAGTGCCTTTCTGAACCTTCGGGGCGATTTTAACCTTCTTGGATGCTTCTTCAGACGACATTTTTATGTTGTAGAGTAGAAGTGTTTGTTCTTGTCAGATTTCTGCTATATTTATAGGCAGAAGTTCCTCAAGAAATGAATCGACGCATTCATCTGACGGTTCGCCCGTTCATTAATGCCTGACGATTCATCCGTTCATTTATTACATTCATCCGACGGTTCATCCGTTCATTAATGCCTGACGGTTCATCCGTTCATTTATTACATTCATCCGACGGTTCGTCCGTTCATTAATGCCTGACGGTTCATCCGTTCATTTATTATATTCATCCGACGGTTTGTCCGTTCATTAAATGCCTGACGGTTTATCTATTCACTCTATCATTTGTCGGTTTTCCCGTTCATCTCACATAAATTTTTGATTCATCATCGTCCATCATCCATGTCAGTATTATATTATGATTTTCGAGTCCAATGATTGTGAAAAATTGAGTTCAAAGATATATCTTTATGTCTGAATTCTATTTTTTCCAGTCAGTATTAAACTAAGATCATTTCTGGTTTAATATCATCTGATAGAATTACAAAGTTCATTTGTATATTCTATTCTATTGAAATGTGTCATGTGTTATTTACCTCTGAACATATTTTCTATAAATATATCATTATCAAAACAGCAAAACCAAAAATCAGATCAAGAATTCTCATTGGTTTTCATTCAGAATCAAAATATTGAATACAAATGAAAATGAAAAAGATTCACTTATTAGGAGTTATCAGCTCCCTGATACGTTCAAGAACAGCATTCATTTTCTCTTCATGAGCTTTCTGAACTCTTTCAGCTGCTTCAACTGTGATATTTTGTTCATCAAAAATAATAATAGCAGACTGGCGACGGTTGACTTCTTCAATTTGTTCCGCCTGCATCTGCTCTCGCTCCTTTTGAAGAGTTTCACAGCGTTCGGCTTCAGAAATATAAGCAGTAACCTCAGTTTGCTCTGTTTCTATGATAGCAATTCGCTCTTGGAGACGAGCCAATTCCTCTTTCAATTTCTTCAGTTCTTCAGCTTTGGATGCTTTATCTTTCTCCAGAAGCTCTACTCTCTGACGAGTAGCCAATATTTCTTTACCTTTTTCTACTAATTTCTCAGAAGAAGAGGCAAGAAATGCTTCTAATGCAGCTTGCTGGGACTGGGCTTCATGCTCTAGTTGACTGATCTCAGCCGCAGTTAAAGATTGAATGTCTTCCTTCTTAGTCTCCCAGTATTTTCGGATAGTTACTTCCAACTCATCCAGGAGATGTTCGAAGAAGATGTACTGAGATTCGCAACCAGTATATCGCAATGCCATGAGCGGGAACTTGACCATAGTTTGAAGATCAGAAAAGGGCATAGCTTCATCCTTCAAGAAACGTCTGGAATATGTATCTAGATATGAGTAAATGATCTCTGAATACATTCCTAGAGTTCTTGCTAGTCCAGTCTCGAATCCAGGAGTCGCTGTCATCATGGAAGAAGAAGCTTGAATGTTCTCTATCTTGGGAACGGAAGTGTGTGCGATTGGAGAAGTTGGCAAGTGTGAACTCCCTTCATCAGCATCAGCCTGGATAAGCGGAGCATGAGTTGAACTCATTGCTGCAGCAGTTCCTACAGTCAAAGAAAAAAAATATACATCAGCATATAAAAAAAAGATAAACAGCAGAAACAGAATTTGAAATAAAGTTCTACCAGGTTGAGGTTCATATTCGATATGTGAAGGGAGTCTGGCATCTTCTCGTAGCCGGTCCATGATAGTGTCCGACACCTGCTTCATATGGCTGCTTCCAGCTCTAGAATTACTGGGTGCTGGAGCGTTGTCTGGAGATTGAGCAGGTTCGGGGCTAAGTTCAATTTTGTTCCTTCTGACTTTATCCTCATCATAAGGAGTAGAAGTGCCAGCATGCCAATCCTCTCCCTCTTTCTCTTCTCCTTCAGACTCTTTGTCATCTCCGGCTTCAAGATGAGTCTCTGATCTGGAGTCCATTATGTTCACATCTTCATCTATTCCTTGAGATGGATGAATCTCAGGAACAGTGATGATAGCAAGCTCAGTGTTGACTGCCGCCGGTTCAGTCTTCTCTGGAATATCAGTTCAAAGAATGATGTCTTGACAAACATTCTTCAACAAATTATCAGCAGCTGATAGCTCGGACGCCGGCACGTCTTCATCGCCTCTAGCCAAAGAAATATTTTCTTCAGCTTGAGTTTCAGAAACTTCTGGCTGTTCTGTAACTTCTGTCAGGGCTGGTTCTTCTTCAGAATAATCAATCTGGTCATCCAGAGCCTGGATGACGCCCTCTGTCCCATGCTCAAATGGGATCATCCTCATCTCTGAGGGTTCAATAGCTACTCCACTTGTTATCAGAACAGTTGTTTCCTGAGCTTGAGCGGACTCTACCTCAGTCTGTTCAGTTGAAGCTGTCGGAAGGTGAACATCATCAGACTCTGTCTTCTCAGTAGAAGCCGTTTCGTTGATTTCTGGCAAAACTCCTCCACTCATAATCGTTTCTAAGAGTTCATTGCCCTTTATTTTGCTGACGGACTTCTTGACATACTTGTCTCTCGACCTCCTTGTTATCAAAGGAGCGTCGTCTTCATCAGTCTCTTCGTCTTTATCGGCGTCATCATCTTCGTCAACTGAGATGCCCCCTAAAGTTGAAGTAGCAGTTACTGAGACCCCTTTCTTCTTCTTCTTAGATGTCTGAGACTTAGTACTCTTTTTTGAGACGGTCTCAGATTCATCACTTCTCTTCCTCTTAGAAAGGGATACAAATATAGGAGGAAGAACTTCATCAGGAAAATTTCCTTCCTGGAATAATTCGTATAGGGGCTCAACCTCCGTTGTCTCATCTTCGGGTTCCGGAGGGAATTATTGAATAACAGTCCTCTTCTTCGACATCTTCGATGGAGCTGGGTCATCCTCCGCAACAAAGGTCTTCAGATTGAAACTCGGCTTGAAGGTGCTCGACGAAACATAGAAGCGAGCATACGGCTCCAGATACGTCATTTCTTCATGAAGTTGGTCATATCCGAATTACCTAGCAAATCGGCTTGGTAAATACGGCTCCAGATACGTCATTTCTTCATGACGGTATACTAGATGAGAGGGCCGAATTCTCTGCAACTACTGAAAGGCTACATCATCTAGCCTGTTCCCCATATCTCCATCCATCATATTTAAGGGCATGCTCTCATAGCCCAGTGGTAGAGGGACACATTGAATGGACCAATGTGAAGCCCTATTCAGAATATTTCTATATTCTGGAAGAGTGTAAACCTTCCAGAAAGTCTCTCCGGAGTACCTCTCTAGAAAAAGACTGCTACTCCCTCCTACCCCTGGAGGTATCAGACCATCATGATGGAGGAGAAGCCAACCATATAGATATGTGAAGGGCATCTCTATTCTTGGAAATTCTTCAGTCATCCTCCTCTAATCAGATAGCATGTTGGTTACAAAATTCCGAAGACCTGCATTCAGCCTACAGGTCATCGCTGATAATAAGTTTAGCTTGTAACCATACATAAGGCGCACCGCTGCAAAGATAACGCCTCTATGTATCCTGTCCAGAGAGCTGGAGCCAGGAACGATGAATCTTCTTAACCACAGAGATAGGAATCCGGCCAAATGACCGTTCCTTGACAGAATCTTTCCACTCTGTCTCACATACGAGCTAAAGGTGGTTCCAGCTTTAAACTCGTACCAGTCTTCAGTGATCGTGAAATCCTTGCAGTCATATTTCTCCAGCAGATAAATGATTTCACTCTCAGAGAGAGGCTTGAAGTTGCTAATCTGGTACCATCTCTTCTCGTTTATTTTCTTCTCATCCTTTTCACGATTCATGAAAAGGTAGGACATCCACTTCTGGATGTGGTTGCCAGCTTCATCTTTAGAACTCTTGTAATATAGAGTACATGTGCCAAAATGGCACATCATCTCTTCAAATAGATGCACCATTTCTGGGTTCTTCTCTGACAAAAAGTTCAGCTCTTCTGTCGTAGGCACATACTCCTCATACGGCAGCGAGCCTGAAGGCAGATGCGAGATGTATTCCATGTCATGAAGGGCGAAGCCCATCTCCCCTTTCGGAGTCATAAATGTCCCCGTCCTGTGGTTATACCTCTCAACCAAGGCCAGGAACAGAAAGGGGTTGGGCCTGAAGCCGTAGGATGAATTGACGACGGCATCATAAAGGTTTATCTTCTTCAGCTCAGTCTCAAAATTCTCCAAAGCCCAGTTGACCAAAGTCCTCCACCTCACATTCTCTTGATTCATTAAGCCGTTCATCCTCGGCATCGAATCGGTGGAGTAGAATACATTCTTGTTTGCCATGAATTCGTTTATGAAAATGGGCATCCTGAATGGCATCAATATTGATGAGTCTTCAGGTGGTATACATCCAGGCTTCAAACCCCGAAACACGGATACATGATTCTCTGGGGCTCTGAAGAATCCCTCCTTTTTGTAAATTATACGGCTCGCCTTCGCCTGCTGATATTCTGTTAAATGCCAGGACATCTTTCTGGGATAGCTGGCATGCATGAATCTCATGATTGATAAGCCCCTGGAAACCTTCGGCCAGTACATGGGCTGTTTTACATCACCTTCGAAATAGAAGCACACCTTCTCTCTGATGCCCTTCGATTGTGATTTCTGTGCTATAGCATCTCCGAACAGAAATGCTGGTTTCTTGTGGGACACCAAATCAAGACTCTGAAAAGGTTGTCCATTCATTAAGCAGAGTAGGGTTGTATGGTCTTGATTGGCCAACAATGACAGTCTGGCTTCTGGAAGATCAAATTGAGGAAATTGCACATGAGATAAATCATGCTTAAATGAAAAACTCAAGTGCCCTTCATAATCTGCTTCTTCGCTTTGGATGTTCACTACAGAAAATGAAAGAAGACAAGGTCAGATATGTTTCAGTAAAATCTATGTCTATGCGTGTATAGTAGTGTTTCGAAGAAAATTTCAAAAGTCACGCAGACTTCAGACAGATATAATATCAAAACACGCAAAATGATTTATTCACGCAAGTGTTTAATTCACGCAAAGTCCAGACAGGTTAGGATGAAAGTCACGCATCATTGCCAGAATCACATTTAAGTAAAAATGACAAAAAACACGCTGACAGATCCAGACTAATCTATCCAGAGGATGACTCTCAGAAGTCTGCATGACTATTTCAACATTGACATTTCTGCCAACATGTGAAAAAAATCACGCAGAGTCATCATGAAAGCTGCGTGAATAATTCAACATTGATATCTCTGCCAACATGTGAAAAATCACACAGAGTCATCATGAAAGCTGCGTAACTATTTCAATATTGACATTTTTGCCAACATGAAAAATCACGCAGAGTCATAAGAGTCATGCTCCTTTGCGTGAAACACAGAGCTTCGTAAACACGAAGATGTGAAGTATGGCCGACCCTAAAGAGGGGGCAAACTTTGTTAATATCCTTTGCCCTAAGAAGGGGGGATATATTTCTGAACTTTATTATTTGTTTTAAGATCCTAAAAATTCTATGTGGAGTTCATCTTCATCAAAGTCATCTTCATCAAAGTCATCTTCATCAAGTCATCTTCAACAGTTCGTATTCCTCCATCACTTACGCTGTATAGGAGGGTGCGTAACTTCGCGTCGAGGGAGCCTTTCAGTGGTGGCACGCGAGGAAGTCGCCGGAGCTTTCCCCTTTGCCTGAGCGTCGGCTTTCTTGGGAGCCATTGCTGCTGAGAAAGAGAAAAAGAAGTCGGAGAAGATGAAGTTCGTCGGGAAGTTGAAGTTTCTCTTCTGTGGATTCTCTCTCTCTAAAGCAAGTAAAGAAGGAAAGAAGTGATCTATGGCTTATTTATAGGCTCATGAAGAATTCCAAACGACAATATCATTATTTGCCTCGATTTAGGAGCTTGATACGGGATCCTAACTGCACAGAATCCCAACAGTCCAATCATTTAGGAGTAAATATCTCTTTAAAGTCATCTCAGCGTGACTAAATTCATTTTATCATCTCGATTTCAAAGTATTTCGAAATAATTTATCATTTTTCGAAAACTTTGAAGGGGGTTTTATAGGCCTTAAAAATGAAAGTCACGCTGAGTTGATCAGGACAAAGTCTAAAAATCATGCTGAGTTGATCAAGACAGAGTCCAAAAGTCACGCTGAGTTGATCAGGACAATATTTAAAAGTTACGCTGGGAGACAGCTCATCATTTGTCAGAGTGTCATTATGACTGACAGTACGACAGTCGAAGAATGTCTTCTCGTATGCCACGTATGCACGGAACTCGAGAGATCACAGCCGACTATTGCATGACTTTTGAAATCTTCTTCAGCAAGACTCAGCCTTCGTCAAGTTGGCGTACCAAAAGAGCTTCTTGTCATTTAATGCGACTGACAAGGCAATCACTGTCAGAGATTTTGTGTCAGTCGAGGCACGTCGAATCAAGACAGCTGGCAGTTATGCCTCAATCTTGTGTAGATTTTGAGCCTTCTGCCTCAAGTCTGCGTGTATTTTGAACTTCTATATTCCTTTCTCAAGTCTGCGTGGATTTTGAAGCTTTTTTCCCCAAGTCTGCGTGGATTCTGAAGCTTTCTGCCCCAAGTTTGCGTGGATTTTGAAGCTTTTTAACCCAAGTCTGCATGTATTTCGTCTTCAACAAAGTCTGCGTAGATTTTATCAAATTGGAGTACGTGGCAGCCATGCCGCTGATCTCTCACCCGCGTGTCCTGTAACTTGCACACGACTCATGCATGATTGCCATGTGTCCAACAGTTGCGGGCCACGTCCAGTAACTGCTCATAACTTTGCGTATGTTAAATCCTGCGTAATTTTCAACTAGGCACAGGTTGTGAAGACAGTTATCCTTTCAGTTATTTTTGACTCTATAAATAGGGTTCTTTTCTCATTCATTGTAGACATATACACAGATGTCTAACTTGTTGTTTAAATTTTGAAAGCTTTTCTTCTTCGCATAGTCCAAGGGATAAAGCGATCGTCTTCTAGATCGGATTCCTACAGTTGTAATTTTTCCAGAAACACAATAAATAAAGTGAATTTATTTATGGAAAACAATATGTTCTGCACCTGCAAGTCCACACTAGGGGCGAGGGTGATTCTTGATGCTAGCCTGCGAGTCCACACTAGGGGCGAGGGTTAGTAGTTGTTTCAAACCTGCGAGTCCACACTAGGGGCGAGGGTTTGAGTATCCATTGATCTCGTGACATGTCTTCGCTTGTTCTTATCCAGCAGTTTATTTATGTATAGTGGTTCTTGTACTCGTGTTCATGATCAATCTGTCAGTAGTCACTTGTCAATAGCTACTTGTTAGTAGTCATCATGTCAGTAGTCAGTTGTCATGATTCTGTCTCTTTCCCTGTTTATACCCTTCTTATATTTTTATTGCATGATTAAACAGCTAGATAGGCATGTTTTTATGTATCTTGCTATATCCCCTGAGGACCTGATGATCTCATCAGGTTTAGTGATCGCATGGAGTTAGCTAGTAGTTCTGGATGGCGGATGTGATGATACGCTTGCGGGATTCAGGTATTGTTATTATGTTTATTAGCCTCTCGTGTTTTATATTCCATATCATGATATATTCTGCTTATTTTATAGACTCATATCATTATTGGAGTATAATCAGACAATATGCTAATGGACTGCAGACAATGACCCATAATTGTTCATTCATGTTTCATATTCTTATTGTGGATTGAGATATAGATTTGTTTTTTCATGATTTGGCAGTTTACCATGCCCTTGATAGCATTTACGTATTCGGGTTGGGTTGGAGTCCGCTTGATACGTAGCTGGCTTGCTCACAAGCTCGCGTCCGAAAAGCGGGTGCGGGTCGTGATAAAATCTACTCAGGCGATTGAACTCTGACTCATACTCATCAACGGTCATATTTTATTGCTTCAGATGAAGGAACTGGTCATAGAAACCGTCTCGAACATGGATGGGAAAGAATCTCTCATAGAATAGATTATAAAACTGCTTCCAGGTGATCCCAGCACCTAATCGTCTCTCTTCTGCTTTCCACCAGTGGTGAGCATTACCTTCTAACAGTAGGTCCACGGCTGTCATCTAATCTTGAGCTGGCAACTGGGATGTCTTCAGTAGCTTCTCTGTACTAATAAGCCATTGTGACACCTCTTGTGGTTTCTCTGTTCTTCTAAAAGCCTTGGGGTTCATGTTTGTGAAATTCTTGATAGAGCCTTCATAAAGATGCAGAGCCGGTACTGGAACTGGTACTGGAGGTGGAGGTGGAGGTGGAGGTGGAGGTCTAGCCAAGGCTGCCATCATAGTCCGTCTCATCTGCTCAGTCTGCTGCCACTGAGCCTGCATCATGGTGCACATAAACTGGGAAGTAGGGCTCCTATCAGTCGATGGTGGAGGCATCTGAGGTCCCGACTGTGGTAGAAACTGCTGAGGGAATGGTGGTGGTGGTGGTGGAGGTAGTGGTACATTCCCTTCCGAGGGCACGGTAGTGGTCTGTCCAGCCTGGCTTATTGGGCGTGCCGTAATCTCTGGATGCACCATCGTCGGTATCGTAGTAGGCTACGATTGTCATAGCTAGTATGGTGTCACCGGAGTCATCGAAGGATTCTGTCCCTCCAGGGTAGCCTCTTCACTAGATGTGAGGGTCAAGGCAGAAGTGCGTCCGCTTCTTAGATTTATACTGTTAGCACGAGGAAGAATAGGACGATATTAGGAAAGGTTAGGTGTGTGGTAAATCAAATAATCATAGGAATTCGAAAAAGAGTTTGGAAGTCAAGGAAAGTAGTAGTTCTGGATGAGATATTCCTATTCCTATATGCAGGCTTGTTGGGCACAGTCATGAAACCCAACAATATTTTCAGACCTGCATGGGCCACCACAAAAATATGTAATGCCCCAGCCCCGAAATACGTAGGACCGAGTACGTGAACATGCCAGCTGCACATATACGAAGAATACTTCAATATATTAAATCCTCATATATGCATATAAGGTGTATAATAAATCATCACAGGCCAGAATAATATAATCTAATCTCATCACAGCTTAACACATAAGATAATAAAGTCCAGATAATAAATAAGTGTATCAAAAGATAGCCAGGTGAACATACTCACTCCAAACAGCTATAAAAATAGTCTCATATGATCGGAGTCAAACCTCCATAAAATATAAAGAAAATAGATGTAGAAATATCCACTAATGTCTCAAATAAGGAATGAACTAGAAATCAGTAGGTACTGCTTCGTCATCAATGTATGCAGGATCCAAAGCCTGCGGGAAGTCATCTAATCCTGGAGAGATAACCAGGTCCTTAGGGGGACATAGCAAGATACAAGAAAGGATGCATGCAATCGGGTTCCTGACTAATCTATTTTTAATAAGCAATTGAAAAATAATCCTTCGACGCATGAGCCCCGGCTGAATATTGGATCCGGTATAGTCCCCTCTTGGGCACCAGTGACCAAGCACATAACGTTAAAGAACGTCACTGGCCAACCTGAGAGGATAATCATACCGTATCTCCAGCGGAGCTTCCAGGTTACAGGGGAAGTGTAATCGAAGCCCATACATCAGGTACTGATCTCCCCACCCAATGTCTAGTATCATCATCTCCACGACTGATATGAACCTCTAGTAATCGCCACGTCTTCTAGCATGCAATTCTATTGGCAGTTACTCCTATCCGTCGCATGCTCCCTACCTATCGGTGGCCAGCCGACTACGTGGGTACGTATCCTACATGTGGCTCATAATACGTGGTAAAGCAAGTGTCGAGGCTGTATGAGATATACTAGTACCTCATCAACAATGGGTGGTCACTATGTGTAAGCCCCTAAATTTCAAAATAATATTTTTATAATATTAAATAGCTTTTATATATTTAAAATAGATTAATATAATTGCTAGGAATTTTTCTGGAATTTTTAAATGATTTTTAAATAGTTTTGAATCAAAATATATTATTTTGTAATAAATTGAATTGTTTTAATATCGTTTTGTAATTTTTAAATTTTTTTAATATCAAATTGTAATTAGTTGAATTGTTTTTATTGCGGTTTGTAAATAATTATTTGCAAACCGATGAGAGCGGGACCTTTCTGCGAAACCCCAAAATTGGGGGACTTTTCTGTAAATCAACCATCACCCCCCCCCCCCCCCCCCACGTTCCTATCTGCCCCCAACGACCGTCGACGAGCGGCGACTGCCACCGCACGGCCGACCTAGCCCATTTCAATCGACCAACCCCCTCTATAAATAATCTCCGACCCGAAAACCCTAACCCTAGACTAATTTTCGACCACCCCAGACCCTTCTTCTCCGACGAGAACACTAACCCTAACCCTAACTCCGGCGACCCATAGCGCCACCTTCCCACCCACCTTCACTACCCACAACCACCACCATCAAGTTCGCCAAGGCCAGCCAAGTGTAGCGCCACCCAAGCGCCGTGACGCCGACGCTTCCTCCGCCCTATCGCTGCACCAACAGCCCACTCGACTTGGACACACGTGTCAGTTTTGTTTCGTGTCGTATTAGTGTCTCGTACTCACATATGCGACTCGCCTGGACATGAAGACTCTAATGGTAAGTCAGGACACAACTGACTTGGGTCGTGCGTGTCGTACATGGTCAGGACACTTAGACTCGGCCGTTCTTCGTATCCCTAACAGTCAAGATACGAAGTTTGGCTATCAGGTTTAAAACCCGTTAACCTAAATCTAACCTAAAACTAACCCGAACCTATTTCCTAATAGATGGCTCGGGCTGACCCCCTGGCCAGCCCGACCGCGCCTAAAACCCGACCCCTTTGCCTGACCCGAGTTCGAGCCCCCCTCTTTCTTTTTGGTTTTGTTTTGGTTTTAGTTATTTTATTATATTTATATATGTATATATGTATATATGTATTTATATATATATGTATATAAGTATATTTTTTTTTATTTATATTTATATATGTATATATGTATATAAGTATATGTATTTATGTATATATAAATATTATTATATAAATACTGTTTTATATATATGTATACAGTATCTGTATATATATTTTTTTTATATTTAGTATTTCTTATATATATGTATGTATATTTATTATATGTATATATATCCATTATATATATATATATATATATATATATATATATATATATATATATATATATATATATATATTAAAAGTATATATATATATTAAAAATATATATATATATATATATATATATATATATATATATATATATATATATTAAAAGTATATATATATATATATAAATATTGTTGTTGTATATTGATATATGTATTTCAAATTCTACTTTGTACAAAATATTATTGTGCATAAATTCGCAAGTCATTTTTATTATTTAAATTGTGATTTGTATATTTTAGCACTTTAAAAATATATTTATGTATATAAATTACTGTTTTTTATTGATTATGACCAGCTGATGACCAAGCCTAGCATGGGTTTTTGGGCCCAATTGTGTCTAATACATTCAGAGTCTGTACAAGTCATATTGGACTTGTTCTAGGTCCTGTATCTGGACTTCGGTTCAATTTCGAATACATGGACAAAATAGTAAATAATTAATTAATTATTTTCCAGAAACTGTTGCTTGCTGTTTTGGAATTTTTATATATATTTGAAGTGTTGTAAAAATATAGAAAAAATTATATTTAAATACTATGTTAATTTAGCTAATTTACTATAATTTTTCAAGCATTTAATGAGTAATTTTGTATTTGATAAAAATAGGAAAATAGAACTCTTTTTCAGTATATATATATATATATATATATATATATATATATATATATATATATATATATATATATATATATATATATATATATATATGTTTGCTGATTTTTAATAAATATTTATGAAGGTTTATAAATTCCAGAAAAATTAGTATAAATTTCTATAATTAACAAGGATCATTTTGGTACTTTATTTTATGTAAAATTGAGCTTTTTGTCTGTCTCAAAAATTGTTGGAACACAGTGTACAGTTTAATTTATTTATTGAATAATTACGACTTTCAATGTTTTGTGTTGTTTTGAGTTATATACATATTGGACCTCACCCCGCACTAGTATAAAGGCCCTAGAAAGTTATTTAGGGTATTGTGTCACGCCACATTGGTCTCCTATACTAAAGTCATCATTTGGCTAGGTGTCCAGTCAGAAAGTCGTGTTGCACCATTAGTGTTTTAGTGTTTAACTTAGTGTAAAAACTAAATTTATGTATTTATTTCTACAGTGACGAGTCACCAGACATCTATAGCATTTTTATCACTGCTTTGCTTTGCTAAAGTCAAGTACTTCTATAAACTTTACATACTGCTATGACCATAAACTGTGATTTCCAACCATGTAAAATACTGATCCTTGGGGTAGCAAGTTAAAACTTCACATGTTGTATTACTTTCAGTCTCTACCATGCTTAGGACAGCTTTCATATCTCTCACATGTTTAACAACGGGTTAAGGGAAAACTGTTAGTAGTGTACGTGATCATGCCCCCCTTCTCCGTATGTATTTACCGAGCACTGTTACATTCTATATGTAACTTTGTCGCATGTCTGATCCCACGTTTGTGTATGGACATACACCGATGCCGTTAAGGGTACGTATGCATACTTCAGAAAATTGATATGTACTACTGTACATCCTGATTACCTATTGACTGATCACTCACCTACTACAGTTTTAAACTTTAAAACAATTAATTATTGCCATAATAAAATGTATCTAAAAAAACTGGATAAACATGATATGTCATTTCTTTCCATCACATGATCAGTATTGTATGTTTGTTAGAATCAGTACTTGCTCCCGTCTTGACAGGATAACGTTGTAGGTATTCTTACTGAGGAGGAGTTGCTCTGTGATTCATATTATGGAGTTACTGTCGAGGACCAGACTTTGTATTACGAGGATGTACCCACGGAAAAACTCGTCTAGTTGTCTATTTACTTTAGACTTTTGAATGTAGTCATGTATTAGACTATGTATTTTGTGACTGGACCTGTATCCAGCTTTACATTTTGGACTTGTACTTGGACTTAGTATTATATGAGATGACTTTTATGTTTGGAGCATTTATGACTCTTCATTACATATAGAACTGTTAGTACATTTTAGTCTTACCTTGTTATCTTTAGAACAGCATACTAAACTTTATCTCAAGCATAGGCTGGACATGAGTCGGCCCGGCCCAACAATTTGGGTAGCGGATCGTAACATATTTTTAGTGGTTGCCCACGCAGGTCCCGACTAAATTATTTGGTTACGTCATTGTACCATGCTTGCCTGTAATTAGGAACTTAAGGTAATTAGACAACATTAGGAATGACGCTTAGAACACCTAGAAGAATACTAGGATTGCAACATAGGAAAAGCATCGCATATTCGTTGTTACAAATTGGATTTTCTTGTTATTCATGATTGTTTACTTAAAGAGTCCTTATAAGTCCTTTTTATTTATTTATTTAGATGGTGCTCACCCGTTCATTCCAGTATGTCACACCTGAGAATGGCACACTCCCTATCCAGTCGGTTGACCAGTTGACCGATACACCTCCACCTCCACCTACCATATTCTTCCACTCCACAAATCCACAAACCCAAATGCCTCCACCACCTTCCACATCACAGTACCAGCAGGACCCGATACTCCTACCACCAATTACTATACCTATCTAGGCTTTCGTCACACTCGACGGAAACCAACTGCTCACTCTGATTCAGGGGTTCCTAACGACCCATCAGGAGCAGACCACCCTACTCCACCGGAGCATGGAGCGTTGTGAGGAACGTACCGTGGTCCCACCACCTGTAGAGCCACGGCAAAGAGCGGGGACAATCAAGGACTTCATTTGTCTGAACCCCAAGAAGTTCTTAGGGACTGAGGGCATAGTAGTAGCAGATGACTGGCTAGACTCAGTAGAGAGGAAGCTCCTTGGAGCTAGGTTGCCGAGTGACCTCCAGGTCGAGGCAGCGAGATTTCTGCTGATAGACTTGGCAGAAATTTGGTTCCGAAATGAGCCGCTATTCACGAGAGGGAAGGCCACTTGGGATCAGTTCAAGACCCAGTTCAAGAAAAAATTCTTCTCGACCACCGTTAGGGTAGCCATGGGGCTACGATTCCAGAACATCCAGCAGGGGAACCGTTCTGTTGACGAGTATGCAGCGGAGTTTAGTCGTTTGAGCCATTTTGCTCCTAGTCTAGTTGCAGACCCTGAGAAGATGACGCGTAGGTTTTGCCATGGTCTAGTTCCAGACATTGTCATTCTTATAGTGGCGAACGGTACGACTGACTACTACTAGAGCCTAGAGTTGGCCCAGAGCATACAGGAGCGACTTCTATCTTGCAAGAGGCCGACTACTATACACCTCGAGGGACCGTCCAAACTTCAGGATTTCCAGCAGAGAGCACCGACGCCGCACCAACAGACATACCGTTCTCTTACATCACATCACCCAACCGTACCAGTTAGAGCCCCGGGACCCCGGCAGCAGCAGAAGGGAGCTTTGTGTGGATTCTGTAAAAGGCCAGGCCACGACACTATCGTCTGTAGGAAGAGGTTAGGGCAGTGTTTAGCTTGCGGGTCTGCCGCCCATCAGCTTCGGGACTGCCCAGTAGCCAAGGTACCTAGAGGGCCGCTTCCGACTAAGCAGCAGAGGTTTGGGCAACATCTGTAGCAGCAGAAGGGACCCCAAGGGAAGACTTATAGTCTGGCTCTTGAGTCGGAGCCGGAGTAGGTTTTGGAGCCAAATTATTTGGCAAACGTCATCATATGTCATGTTTATTTGTATACTTTTCTAGCTCTATGTTTGTTTGATTTTGGTACAACACATAGCTTCGTGTCATTAGAGTTTTTGCATAAACACCACTTAGTAGCTACACCTACCGAGGAGATGAGTAGAGTAATGATGGGAGGCAGACCAGTACCCATTAGAGCTATCTATAGATGCTCTATTATTATAGTCGGGAGAGAGTTTAGGGGACGATTCTTTGTGATGCCACTCCCAGGGTATGATATCATATTGGGGATGGACTAGCTTAGCTATGCCTATGCAGCTATAGACTGTCATGATGGTAGTATTCTGTTCAGTCCCCCAGGCATGGCACCATTCAGTGTCAGGAGGACAGGGCCGAAGATCAGCCTAGAGCCGAACTATTGTGCGACAGTTGGGAAGATAGCACCGCCACACCCTATCATTAGGGATTTTATGGATGTATTCCCAGAGGATCTTCCAGGACTTCCGCCTGACAGAGATGTGGAGTTTACTATAGATTTAGTACCGGGTTCATCACCAGTATCCCGGGCTTGCTATAGAGTGAACCCCATGGAGGCTATAGAGATGAAGGAGCAGATTGATGACCTGTTGAAAAAGGGTTTCATTCGATCTAGTGCTTCTCCATGGGGAGCGCCAGTGCTCTTTGTGCCTAAGAAGGATGGTACAGTTTGGTTGTGCATTGACTATCGGGCGTTGAATACCATCACCATTAAGAACAAATATCCTCTTTCCAGGATAGATGATTTGTTCGACCAGTTGAGTGGGGCGAAAGTTTTTTCCCAGATAGATTTGAGATCCGGGTACCACCAGATGAAAGTCAGGGCTGCAGACATCCAGACGATGGCGTTCAACACGAAGTATGGGCAGTACGAGTTTTTGGTGATGCCATTTGGTCTCATAAATGCGCAAGCTGTCTTTATAAACTTGATGAATAAGACATTTCACAAGTATCTGGATAAGTTCGTTGTAGTATTTATCGACGACATCCTGATATACTCGAAGACGCCAGAGGAACACGCAGAGCACTTACGGACAGTTTTGGAGATTCTAAGGCAGGAGAGATTGTATGCCAAATTGTCGAAGTGCGAGTTCTTTTTAGACCGAGTAGAGTTTCTCGGTCATATAGTTACTGGAGAGGGGATCTCAGTGTATCCCAGGAAGATTGCTGTCGTTGAGACATGGAAGGCTCCGACGTCAGTTTCAGAGATCATGAGCTTTTTGGGTTTAGCAGGCTATTATCGGAAGTTCGTCCAGGACTTTGCTAGGATAGCTGAACCCATGAAAAAACTGATGCAAAAGGATGCAGAGTACATCTGGTCAGAGGACTGCCAGGCAGCATTTGAGGAGCTGAAGAGGAGGCTGACGACCGCTCCAGTTCTGACATTACCTTCAGGATCTGGAGGTTTCACCATATACAGCGATGCTTCGAAAAAGGAGCTAGGATGTGTCCTACAGCAGCATGGAAAAGTGATTGCTTATGCATCTAGGCAATTATGAACTCATGAGCGAAATTATCATATCCATGACCTAGAGTTAGCTGCAGTGATCTTTGCACTCAAGTTATAGAAGCATTACTTATACGGAGAGCGTATAAAAATCTTTACTGACCACAAGAGCTTGAAGTATGTGTTCACGTAGAAAGAGCTGAATATGAGGCAAAGACGATGGTTGGAGTTGATAAAGGACTTCGACATCGATTTACAGTATCACCCCGGAAAGGCAAATGTGGTGGCGGATGCGCTAAGCAGGCATCCGATGGCATGGTATCTGATATTAGATTGGCATTTACGGGAAGATCTGGAGAAGTTCGGTATCGAGATAGTTCGGCCAGGATCAGTTATACAGATGATGGCGCTTGACATTCAGTCAGGTTTGATGGAGCAGATCAGGGAGGCATAGTCTACAGATGAGAGCCTTCGTAAACTTCGAGCCCAGGCTTTAGCTGGATTGCTCGATGACTTTACCGTAGCAGAGGATGGATCCTTGAGGCATGGCAGCCGATTGTGCGTACCGAAGGGAGAGCTGATAGAGGCAGTCTTACAAGAGGTGCATCGATCGAGATATTCTATTCACCCTGGTGCCAATAAGATGTACCGTGACTTGCAGGAACATCTTTGGTGGCACGGGATGAAGAAAGATGTATCACATTTCATCTCGAGATGCCTAGTTTGCCAGCAGGTCAAGGCAGAGCGCCAGAGGTCAGCTGGTCTGTTGTAGACGTTACCCATTCCCGAGTGGAAGTGGAAACACATTACGATGGACTTTGTCTCAGGGCTTCCTCATTTCCAAGGAGGGAAGGATGCCATTTGGGTCATCGTGGACAGGCTGACGAAGTTTGCACACTTCATACCCATCAAGGTAGGGCTTTCCATCGAGAAGTTGGCAGAGCTATACATGCAGCAGATAGTTCGCTTGCAAGGAGTACCAGTGAGCATCATGTTGGACCGGGACAGCAGATTCACGTCCTACTACTGGAGGAGCTTGCAGGAGGAGTTGGGCAGTTGGCTCAAGTTCAGTACGGTATGCCACCTGCAGACAGATGGGCAGTCCGAGAGGACGAAACAGACGCTAGAGAACATGCTGAGGACTTGTGTGCTGGACTTTGGCGGATCATGGAAGAGCCATCTGCACTTGGTAGAGTTTTTATACAACAACAGCTACCAAGCCAGCATCGGTATGTCTCCTTTCGAGGCACTATATGGACGACGATGTCGTACACCGCTCTTTTAGGATGATGCTGGGGACAAAGTTATGCTTGGGCCAGAGATGATCACGAATGCAGCAGAGAAGGTCGGGATGATCAGAGACCGGCTTAGAGTCGCTCAGGACAGGCAGAAATACTGGGCCGATGCTAGTCGCAGACCGATGGAGTTCACTGACGGAGATATGGTGCTGGTGAAGATATCACCTACTAGAGGGACGATCCGGTTCGGACGAGGAGGCAAGTTGAGCCCCAGTTACATCGGGCCGTTCGAGATACTTGGCAGGATCGGAGAGATGGCTTACAGGATTGTACTTCCACCCAATCTAGCAGGAGTTCACGATGTCTTTCATGTATCTCAGCTGAGGAGATATGTTTCGGACCCCAGCCATGTGCTAGATCATTCAGAGTTGGAGATCGGATCGAGCCTTGCAGTTACTGAGCAGCCCATGGAGATACTGGACAGGAGGGAGAAGAGGCTGAGGAACAAAGTCATATCCTTAGTACGAGTAGCTTGGAGCCGTCACTCTCCGGGTGAATCTACTTGGGAGAGGAAGTCGGACATGAGGGAGAGATATCCTTACTTGTTCGACCCAACAGCTGCGAGGGAACCACCCGTTCCCGCTTGATATCTTAGAGGTTAGTTTTGATCGTAGCCTTAGTCATTTGTTGCATTGGTTGTTATGTTAGAATGATTGTTGAGTCTTCTATCCTTGTGAATTTCGAGAACAAAATTTTTCAAGGAGGGAAGATTTGTAAGCCCCTAAATTTCAAAATAATATTTTTATAATATTAAATAGCTTATATATATTTAAAATAGATTAATATTATTGCTAGAAATTTATCTAGAATTTTTAAATGATTTTTAAGTAGTTTTTAAATCAAAATATATCATTTTGTAATAAATTAAATTATTTTAATATTGTTTTGTAATTTTTAAATTTGTTTTAATATCAAATTGTAATTTGTTGAATTATTTTTATTGCGGTTTGCAAATAATTATTTATAAACCGATGAGAGCGTGACCTTTCTGCCAAACTCCAAAATTGGGGGACTTTTCTGTAAATCCACCATCACCCCCCCCCACGTTCCTACCTGCCCCCGACGACCGTCGATGAGCGGCGACTGCCACCGTACGGCCGACCTAGCCCATTTCAACCGACCTACCCCCTCTATAAATACTTCCCGACCCCGAAATCCTAACCCTAGACTAATTTCCGACCACCCCAGACCCTTCTTCCCCGACGAGAACACTAACCCTAACCCTAACTCCGGCGACCCACAGCGCCTCCTCCCCAGCCACCTTCACCACCCACAACCACCACCACCATGTTCGCCGAGGCCAGCCGAGTGTAGCGCCCACCAAGCGCCGCGATGCCGACATGGACACATACGTGTCAGTTTTGTTTCATGTCGTATTAGTGTCTCGTACTCACATATGCGACTCGCCCGGACATGAAGACTCTAATGGTAAGTCAGGACACGGCTGACTTGGGTCGTGCATGTCGTACATGGTCAGGACAATTGGACTCGGCCTTTCTTTGCGTCCCTAACAGTCAGGACACGAATTTTGGCTATTGGGTTTAAAACCCGTTAACCTAAATCTAACCTAAAACTAACCCGAACCTATTTCCTAACAGATGGCTCGGGCTGACCCCCTGGACAGCCCGACCGCGCCTAAAACCCGACCCCTTTGCCTAACCCGAGTTCGAGCCCCCCTTCTTTCTTTTTGGTTTTGTTTTGGTTTTAGTTATTTTATTATATTTATATATGTATATATGTATATATATATATATATATATATATATGTATATGTATTTATTTATATATATATATATTATTTTATATATACTGCTATATATATGTATACAGTATTTGTATATATATTTATAATTTATATTTAGTATTTCTTATATATATAAAATATATATATATATATATATATATATATATATATATATATATATGTATATATATAAATATTGTTGTTGAATATTTATATATGTATTTCAAATTCTACTTTGTACAAAATATTATTGTACATAAATTCACAAGTCATTTTTATTATTTAAATTATGACTTGTATATTTTAGCACTTAAAAAATTTATTTGTGTATATAAATTACTGCTTTTTATTGATTATGACCAATTATGTCCAAGCCTAGCATGGATTTTTGGGCCCAATTGTGTCTAATATAATCAGAGTCTGTACAAGTCATATTGGTCTTTATTCATGGCTCTGGGTCCTGTATTTGGACTTCGGTTCAATTTCGAATACATGGACAAAATAGTAAATAAATAATTAATTATTTTCCAGAAACTGTTGCTTGCTGTTTTTGAATTTTTATATATATTTTAATTACTGTAAAAATATAAGAAAAATTGTATTTAAATACTATGTTAATTTATCTAATTTATTGTAATTTTTCCAGCATTTACGAAGTAGTTTTGGTATTTTATAAAAATAGGAAAACAGAACTCATGTTCAGTATATATATGTTTGCTGATTTTTCTTAAATATTTATGAAGGTTTATATAAATTCCAAAAAAATAGTATAAATTTCTATAATTAATAAGGATCATTTTGGTACTTTATTTTATGTACAATTGAGCTTTTTTTCTATCTCAAAAATTGTTGGAACACAGTGTACAGTTTGATTTATTTATTGAATAATTACGACTTTCAATATTTTGTGTTGTTTTGAGTTATAGACATATTGGACCTCATCCCGTACTAGTGTAAAGGCCCTAGAAAGTTAGTTAGGGTATTGTGTCACCCCGCATTGGTCTCCTATGCTAAAGTCATCATTTGGCTAGGTGTCCAGTCAGAACGTCGTGTTGTACCACTAGTGTTTTAGTGTTTAACTTAGTGTAAAAACTAAGTTTATATATTTATTTTTACAGTGACGAGTCACCAGGCATCTATAACATTTTTATCGATGCTTTACTTTGCTAAAGGCAAATACTTCTACAAACTTTACATGCTGCTATAACCATAAACTGTGATTTCCAACCATGTAAAATACTGATCCTTGGGGTAGCAAGTTAAAACTTCATATGTTGTATTACTTTCAGTCTCTACCATGCTTAGGACAGTTTTTATATCTCTCATATGTTTAACAACGGGTTAAGGGAAAACTGTTAGTAGTGTACGTGATCATGCCCCCCTTCTTCGTATGTATTTACCGAGCACTGTTACATTCTATATGTAACTTCGTCGTATGTCTGATCCCGCGTTTGTGTATGGACATACACCGATGCCGTTAAGGGTACGTATGTACACTTCAGAAAATTGATATGTACCACTGTACATCCCGATTACCTATTGACTGATCACTCACCTACTACAGTTTTAAACTTTAAAATAATTAATTATTGCCATGATAAAATATATCTAAAAAAATTGGATAAACATGATATGTCATTTCTTTCCATCACATGATCAATATTATATGTTTGTTAGAATCAGTACTTACTCCCGTCCTGACAGGATAACGTTGTAGGTATTCTTACTGAGGAGGAGTTGCTCTGTGATTCATATTATGGAGTTACTGCCGAGGACCAGGCTTTGTATTACGAGGATGTACCTGCGGGGAAATTCGTCTAGTTGTCTATTTACTTTAGACTTTTGAGTGTAGTCATGTATTAGACTATGTATTTTATGACTGGACCTGTATCCAGCTTTACATTTTGGACTTGTACTTGGACTTACTATTATATGAGATGACTTTTGTGTTTGGAGCATTTATGACTCTTCATTACATATAGAACTGTTAGCACTTTTTAGTCTTACCTTGTTATCTTTAGAACAGCTTACTACGCTTTATCTCAAGCGTAGGCTGGACATGACTCGGCCCGACCCAACAATTTGGTTAGCGGATTGTGACACTATACTAAGTCAATACAAGAGAATATAAATGAAAGCAAGAAAACGACCAATAGAGTCGCTTGCACCCAAGTGTGACTTGGATGCACAGTTTTATAATATCAATAAATAAAAAATATTAAAAATAACAACTGAAAATAAGAATATAATAATCACGGAGTAAGGTGGCAAAGTATCTTGCCTGGTGGTGCGAAGATGGCAAGTCCAAGAATAACAATATCAGCAAAAGAAATGTCACAATCTCCAAACAACTCCGGATGCTGAAACAAACATCAAGAACGTGCTCGGAATAAGTGCTATACCTAGGAAATGTTAGGGTTATATACTAAAAGCATCACTTTTGTAGTAACCTTATTTCCTTAAATTTTGAATGAGAATCATATGGGCAAATATTTGCATATTGTGTTTGTTGAAAGTGTTAATGCAAATGTCTGATATTCTATATTATAGATAATATGGTGTGTGGTGTCACACAGAAGATCATATTATCAGTTTCCTATGGAGTATATAAATAGTTCACAACCTAGATGGACTTGGACAATCTATTGGAAAGGTTGTAGTGTAATTTGGTATTAATCTATCTTGACTATAGGTTTACACTAGTACACTTTGTGTGTATTGAACAGGACCACTTGAGGTTGTTCTCTTTGTACTGACTACATAAGAGAACAAGCACCTCTGTTATTATGGATGCTTGTGCTCTTAATCTGAAAATAATAACAGACATGTATATGCAGTGTGCATTATTTTAACTCATAAAAGAGTGAGATTCATTATGGATCAACAACCTCTATGAATTGGGTAATAACATTGTATGTATGATGGGCTGTTGATTATAAATAGAATCTTTGTCCCGATACATCGGTTTGATGATGTCCTCTTAAGGAGCTCATAAGGATTGTCATATAAATCCTGCAGGTGGATTATATCCGACATGACAAATAAAGTTGAGCAGTACTACTTAAGGATAAAAGATGTCGAATCAATATAGTTGTCAGTAACTTAATTTGATCGACGGACATACGATATCTTAACATGGGGAGCCAAACGAGCATATAATAAAAGGAGCCCACAAACATAATTTGGGATTAGGGAGGTAGTGCAACAATAACTCACTAGTGGATCGAGCTATTGTTAATGGGCCTGGATTGTGTGTTCGGGATGAACACGGGATATCCAGATCCGTTAGGAGGCCTAACCCTAATTTCTCCTCATGGTCCCTGCCGTAGCCTATATATATCTTCGATTCTCTGGCCGCCAGATTATAGATCAAAAATCTGAAACTCTCTAAATTCGTGATTCACGTAAGGAGAGAAAGAGAGGGCTGCCAAGGAGAAGAAAAGGTTGGGAGATCGTCGCCCACACGACGTCCAACTCGAGGAAGGAATACGTGCAGAAGATCTTGGGGTCGTCCGCTCGAGATTGCCAGGAATTACTTGTCTCCTTTCCGCCGCAGGTATAATTCGTGAACCCTAGTTTCCGCCTATGAAAGGTTAGAACACGTATTAGATCTGTTTAACTTTCTATCGATCAATACGCACACCAAAGGAAAGGTCCTGGGAATCCCCAGTTCCATCAATTGGTATCAGATCCACTTTGGATCTACGTATTGATTGATACGTCCATGTTGTCCAATAAAACCTGCGCTGTATAATAGTCGGTAGATGTAGATCTGTTCTAACTCGATTTTATAGGCATCTTAGATCCAACTATTATGGTCCAATGCATGTTTTTGAGTGTGTTATTTAAACCACGGACATGTCATGGATGTTATTGTTGCTGTGGATGTAATTAAAATTACGAGGGTTGATCATGCTTATTATTTTAATTTTGCAATCTAGATTATATGTGAACTCCTTCGGGAGGCATAAGATTGATGTAATTTTAATTATTTTTGATCAATCATGATGGAGGTGGTGGCTGTTTATAACGTCAGACGAGATGTTGGTTTTAAGCAGTCCAGAGGCAGATAGATAATTTTCGATAAAGGAATCGACAGCCAAAATAGTTGGATAGTTGAGGACGGAGCAGCAAAGATGACCATAATAGTTGGATATTTTCTCTTATTTTTGTCATTTTGCTTTTTCTGATTATGCATGTTTATTATTGTGTGGTTGTTTTTTTTTTGAAAAACCAAGCCTACATTAATAATGGACAATATTGACATAATATCAACTAGTAGAAAAACCCTTATTGTTAAATAACTAAGTGGGAGAGGATATTTATTTAGTTTAAATTCTATGGTCTCCATTACTGGTTTGTAGGTGATGTAATTATACTTGCGTGTTGGCTATAGTTCTTTCCTCCATATCGGATGAGTATTATTATGGATCACCAGTACAAACTTCCTTAGGGATAATTGTAGAAAGTTACCTAGTATGTGTTCACTTTTCCATCTGAAGGAACTCATTACAAGGTAATGGACTTAGTATTAAGTAATGGTATACACTTAGATACAAATAATGGTATCCTCCCCATCGGAGTCACTGCTATTATTTGTATGACCAGAGTAAGACCAGCATATTAATTTTATTTGTCATAAAGTTATGTTGACATGATAGTAAAATTAATAAGAAAAACCTACTTGAACAAAGTTGAATTTGTATACGTCCACACTATCGTGGCATGCTAAATTCATGGTGTTCAAGGTGTTGGTGAATTTCTTATTATTGTTTTGAGGGAATCAATATTTAGTTAATTCAAAAAGTTTTTTTGCCCTACATAATTTTATTTATGTGATTCTCAGGATTTCAAAAATGGGTTCTTTCAGTCCACTTATGGTGATTATTAAAGAAAACAAACTTACTGGACCTAAGTATATTGATTGGAAACGTAATTTGGATATTGTTCTGACTGCTGAGGAGTACAAATATGTACTTGTTGAGGAATGCCCACCTAATCCTGATGCTAACTCTGATGAAGAGGTCAAAGAGGCTTATAAGAAGTGGAAAAAGGCAGATGAGATGGCGCGGTGTTACATTCTGGCATATATGTCAAATGTACTGCAACATCAGCATCAGGCCATGGCCACTGCTTATGACATGATATATAACCTCAAAGAACTCTTCGAACATCAGAGTAGAGCAGCTAGGCAGTTTGCTATGAAATGTTTGATGAATACAAAAATGGCTGAGGGTACACCAGTAAGGGATCATGTTCTCAAGATGATGGGTCATCTGAATGAGATAGAGATCCTTGGAGCTGAAATCGATGGGAAATCCCAGGTCGATATCATTCTCGGAACTCTGCCTAAAAGTTTTGACAATTTCTGCCTTAATTACAACATGAACAAAAGGTTGTATAGTTTGGCAGAACTTGCAAAAGAGCTACAGGATGCTGAATCTCTCTTTAGGCAGAGTGGTCATGTTTTTGTTTCTGAAAAGGCTTCTACTTCTAAGCCAAAAGGCGGTAAGAAGAAGAATAACATTCAGAAACAGGCAAACTCAGCAAAGAAGGGCATGGGACCTCAAGGCGCGGTAAAAAAGCCGAAAGGCAAATGTTTCAAGTGCAAAGGGTCAGGACATTGGAAGACTGATTGTCCACTTCTTAAACAAGGAAACAAAGAAGGTATATCTCATTTACTAGTAGTTGAAACATGTTTAGCGGTATTATCTACTGGCACCTGGTGTGTAGATACAGGAGCCACTAATCATGTCTGCAATACATTGCAGGGGTTCCAGGAAACCAGACGGCTCAGTGATGGAGAGATATGCTTGTTCATGGGTGATGCTACAAAAGTATCGGTTGTTGCATTAGGAGATGTTACTTTATCTTTTGGTAGAAATAAGTCTTTGACATTGAGAGATTGTCTTTATGCACCTTCACTTAGAAGGAATTTAGTTTCTGTTTCTATGTTAGTTAAGGATGGATATTCAGTTTATTTTAATGACAATATTGTTATTAGAAAGAATAAACATTTTATCTCTTCTGGTGCATTGGTTGATAATTTATATGTCATTAATCCTATTTCGCCTACAATGCAACTTATGGAAATGAATAATATGTTATCTAACTTAAATAAGGAAAAAGAACCTTCTTGTATGAACCAAACATATCTTTGGCACTTGCGATTGGGGCATATTAACCTAAGAAGGATTCAAAGACTGGTTGAAGATGGACCTTTGAGTTCATTGGAAGTGGAGGCACTACCAGTCTATGAATCCTGCTTGGAAGGTAAAATGACCAAAAGGCCTTTTACGACAAAGGGGTATAGGGCCAAAGATGTGTTGGAATTAGTTCATTATGATTTGTGTGGACCCATGACTATCCAAGCTAGAGGTGGCTTTAAATATTTTGTCACATTTATTGACGATTATTCAAGGTATGGATACATTTATTTGATGCACCGTAAGTCTGAGTACTTTGAGAAATTCAAAGAGTACAAGGCTGAAACGGAGAAACGTTATGGAAAATGTATCAAGTCATTACGATCAGATCGTGGTGGCGAGTACCTCTTTAGAGAGTTTAGAGATTATTTATCAGAGGCTGGGATTGCATCCCAATTGACTGCACCTGGAATGACCTAGCAGAATGGTATAGCCGAAAGAAGGAATAGAACTCTTATGGAGATGGTTAGATCAATGATGAGTTATTCGGATTTGCCAGATTCGTTTTCGGGATATGCCTTAGAGACTGCAGCTTATATTTTGAACTTGGTTCCTTCTAAGTCAGTACCTCTTACTCCTACAGAGCTGTGGATTGGACGTAAGCCTAGTCTGAAACATGTTCGTATTTGGGGTAGTCTAGCACATGTGCTGAATGGAAAAGCAGATAAGTTGGAATCTCGTACAGAAGTATGCTTGTTTGTAGGCTATCCAAGAGGAACGAAAGGAGGTTTATTTTATAGTCCTAAGGATCAGAAGGACATTGTTAGCACCAATGCTCGATTCTTAGAGGAAGACTATGTGATGAACCATAAACGCACAAGTAGAGTTATTCTAGAAGAACTGAGACGTGAGACACCAAGTACTTCAGTACCAACAGTACAAGAGGATGAACCACAAATAACTGCACAACGTGTCACAAATGTTACACCACAACCGATAGTGCCTCGTCATAGTGGGAGGGTTGTGATACAACCTGATAGATATATGTTCTTAGGAGAGTCGTCAGACTTCGTTCCTGAGGAACAAGATTATGATCCTTGTACCTACAATGAAGCACTCCAAGATAAAGATACAGAGTCTTGGCAAAAAGCAATAATATCTGAAATAAAATCTATAGATTCTAATCAGGTCTGGGAGCTTGTAGAACGACCCGTTGGTGTAAAAGACATTGGATGCAAGTGGGTCTATAAGAGAAAAAGATGATCAGACGGTAAGGTTGAAACCTTTAAAGCTCGGCTTCTAGCAAAAGGTTTTACTCAAGGAGAGGGTATCGATTATGAGGAAACCTTTTCACCTGTAGCCATGCTTAAGTCTATCCGAATTCTTTTATCTATTGCAACTCATCTCGATTATGATATTTGGCAAATGGATGTCAAGACAGCTTTTCTCAATGGAAGTCTTGAGGAAGGCATCTATATGAAGCAACCCGACGGGTTCATTGAAAAGGGCCAGGAGCATCTTGTTTGTAAGCTCAAGAAGTCCATTTATGGACTTAAGCAAGCTTCCAGATCTTGGAACATATGTTTTGATCAGGTGATAAAATCCTATGGATTTGATCAATGTCAGGATGAATCATGTGTATACAGAAAATGTGACAGAAACTTGGTGGTATTCCTAGTACTTTATGTGGATGACATCTTGCTCATTGGAAACAATATGAAGGTGTTATCTGATGTAAGGGTATTGTTATCCAAACAGTTTGATATGAAGGACTTGGGAGAAGTAGGTCACATCCTTGGGATCAAAGTTCTACGAAATAGCAAGAAAAGGATGTCGGGCATATCCCAAGCTTTCTATATCGATATTGTACTAACTCGTTTTAGTATGCAAAATTCTAAGAAAGGTTTCTTACTTTTTAGACATGGAATTGCTCTATCAAAGGTGCAGTATCCGAGGACACCTAAAGAGATAGAGAACATGAAGGCAGTTCCTTATGCTTCAACAGTAGGAAGCTTAATTAATGTATGTAATGCTATGTACGAGACCAGACATCTGCTTTGCCGTAGGTATGGTCAGTAGATATCAGTCTAACCCAGTACAAGAGCACTGGACTGCCGTAAAGCATATTTTGAAGTACCTGAAAAGGACTAAAGAGTATATGCTAGTTTACCAGCCAGATAGTTTAGTTCCCTTGGGGTATACAGACTCAGATTTTCAGTCAAATAGGGATTTCAGGAAATCTACCTCAGGTTATTTGTTTACTTTGGGAGGTGGAGCCATTGTGTGGAGGAGTATCAAGCAAAAATGTATTGCTGATTCCACCATGGAAGCCGAGTATATGGTAGCCTCTGAGGCAGCCAAAGAAGCAGTTTGGCTCAGAAACTTTCTGTTGGACTTGGATGTGGTACCTAGTTTGCCTAAGTCTATTACACTTTATTGTGATAATAGTGGTACAGTTGTAAACTTGAAGGAACCACGAGCCCATAAGACTGGAAAACACATTGAGCGCAAGTACCACCTGATACGAGATTTCGTAAAGAAATGAAAAGTTGCTGTGATCAAGATAGGATCAGCCGACAACCTAGCTGATCCCTTCACAAAGAGCTTACCAGCTAAGGCTTTTGATAGTCATGTTAAGGGAATGGGAGTCAGATGTGTAGCAGCATGGCTTTAAGTATAAGTGGGAGATTTATAACAGTATACTGAAAAGCAATACTTTGAGTATAAGTGGGAGATTGTTAGGGTTATATACTAAAAGCATCACTTTTGTAGTAACCTTATTTCCTTAAATTTTGAATGAGAATCATATGGGCAAATGTTTGCATATTGTGTTTGTTGCCATTTTTAATGCAAATGTCTGATATTCTATATTGTAGATAATATGGTGTGTGGTGTCACACAGAAGATCATATTATCAGTTTCCTATGGAGTATATAAATAGTTCACAACCTAGATGGACTTGGACAATCTATTGGAAAGGTTATAGTGTAATCTGGTAATAGTCTATCTGATTATAGGTTTATGCTAGTACACTTTGTGTGTATTGAACAGGACCACTTGAGGTTGTTCTCTTTGTACTGACTACATAAGAGAACAAACACCTCGATTATTATGAATGCTTGTGCTCTTAATCTGGGTATAATAACGGACATGTATATACAGTGTGCGTTACTTTGACTCGTAAAAGAGTGAGATTCATTATGGATCAACAACCTCTATGAATTGGGTAATAACATTATATGTATGATGGGATGTTGATTATAAATGGAATCCATGTCCCGATACATCGGGTTGATGATGTCCTCTTAAGGAGCTCATAAGGATTGTCATGTAAACCCTGCAGGTGGATTATATCCGACATGATAAATAAAGTTGAGCGGTACTACTTAAGGATAAAAGATGTCGAATCAATATAGTTGTCAGTAACTTAATTTGATCGATGGACATACGATATCTTAACATGGGGAGCCAAATGAGCATATAATAAAAGGAGCCCACAAACATAATTTAGGATTATGGAGGTAGTGCAACAATAACTCATTAGTGGATCGAGCTATTGTTAATGGGCCTGGATTGTGTGTTCGGGCTTTACACGGGATATCCAGATCCGTTAGGAGTCCTAACCCTAATTTCTCTTCATGGTCCCTGCCGTAGCCTATATATATCCTCTATTCTCTGGCTGCCAGATTATAGATCAGAAATCTGAAACTTTCTCTAAATTCGTGATTTACGTAAGGAGAGAAAGAGAGGGCTGCCAAGGAGAAGAAAAGGTTGGGAGATCGTCGCCCACACGACATCCAACTCGGGAAAGGAATACGTACAGAAGATCTTGGGGTCGTCCGCTCGAGATTGCCAGGAATTACTTGTCTCCTTTCCGCCGCATGTATAATTCGTGAACCCTAGTTTCCGCCTATGAAGGGTTAGAACACGTATTAGATCTGTTTAACTTTCTATCGATCAATACGCACACCAAAGGAAGGTCCTGGGAATCCCCAGTTCCATCAGGAAACGCCTGTCCAAAAGTTAAATTCCAGAACAGGGGCAAAATCATAATTTTGGATCAAAACGATGTCCGCTGTTGGACTCGTTTTGCACCGAAACTCATGCCATTGTCTATGGTCTCTAAAGTCGTCAAACTACAAGTCTACGGATTCGGTTTAAGGAGACGAACCCAACGGTATGTCCAATTTAGATTCCGATGAGCCGTACGTAAAATCGCCCATTGGATTGGATTACGGGCCCGCCAAATTTGGCGCTCCGATCAACCTTCTCAGAATCGGACCAAACTTGGCATACAGGACCAGAAAATCGATACAGTTCCGATGGCGCAAGTTTCGTGTCAATCCGACGAACATGCACGAAGTTATGGCTAAGTTTGCAAAAGGTCAATACGGGGGTATCTCGACGGATATGCACTGATTTCGTTGCGCACGCACGACGAAATCGAGTTCCGTCAGTTGCCACACGTCGACAATATCCATACGCGCCTTTCGATGTGTATAGTACATGACTACGTCACCCGGTTTGTCGGGGCGCATGCCGTATCGGACAGGGTTCTAAATTTTAGTTATTAAAACCAGTTTTTCCTCTAACTTTGACAATTAATAACTTCATACATGATAATCGAAATCTTGATCTAACAGGTGCATTTCAATCTTGTTTATATTGACTTCGACTGTTTTTAACTAGTTCATCAGAAACCCTAATATTTTGTCCATAAATTGGCTTCCAATTGGATTTTGAAACAAGTTTAATTCACTGTTTCACGATAGTATTCACTCGACTTGGCGTCGAGTTTACGACCGATCCATAGGACGATATTGAATTCCCTTTGAAGGGACTCGAAGAGGGTTACATAGGCTATCTAGACGAACTTGTATATTAAATTTGATTGAGAATAGAGGATAGAATATCGAAAATTGGGTACCTGGCTGCCTTACGAACAAAGGGGACCCTATTTTGCCGTCGATTTTGGGCTGTGCGGCGACTTTCTGACGATGACGAGGATGCAGATGGCTAGGGCTGCGCACGAGGCTATCGGGGTTCGTCCGAGGTCGCTGTTCGAGATGTCGATTGGTTCTATCTAGGGTTTTTCTGCAGTCCTCTATCGAATGGGTTATACCCGACCTTTCCTTTATCCGAGTATAACTGGAATTTTGATACGGTTTTGGTTGATCCTAGTTGAGGAGAATCATGTACAGATTAAACCAATTTTTAAATGAATTGAGTTGAAATCGGTAGGGATTTGAATTCCCAACTGCTATCCATATATACTGCTATTCAGCGGCAACAAAAGAAAGGGTGTTCGGGTTTATGAGTACTGTAGCTTTGGCTACAATACCTTGCATATTCCTTTTATTAACAACCCTTATATATATATAATATATATATAATATATATAATATATATATATATAGGAAGGGATATTGCACCAAACTTATTGCATCAATTGTTGCACCAAACAATCTCAACCACACATTTATTTCTATCATGTGGTTATAAAGCATTCCATAAAGTTGTTGCCACATCATAATGCTTTATAACCACATGATTGAAATAAATGTGTGGTGGAGATTGTTTGGTGCAATAATTGATGCAATAAGTTTGGTGCAATATCCCTTCCCATATATATATATACACACACTCATAATAATCCCTTAGATATAAATTTAATACCACAAATTTATATATAAAAAAATTAATAAAAACTCTAATATAGAAAAATATCCTAAGAATTTTCAAAACATATTTACTCGGGATAAATAATATATTACTATTAGGTATTATTGGCAGTGCATATATTTTTTTTTATATCTTATAATATGCACTACCATATCTCATAATCATATAATTTCTCTAAAATAATATAAACTATATAATAATTCAATAATTACCCCATATAAATATATGAGAGATACAAGTGGGTAAGCCATTCCTGCTCTAGTTCACGCAATGGATCACTCTTTTGGTGCCTTGCTGGCCCAGAACAAGCGGTCCATGAACAAACCATCTACTATCTAAGAAGGACAATGATTGGGCCGAACACAGGTACAACCTGTCGAGAAGGAGTGCTTAGTGCTGGCTATTTGCCATTCAGAAAACTCAATACTATGTGATGGGTCACGATCCATGTCAATCCCGAATAAATCCACTCAGGTCCTTATGCAAAGCCAGGAGCGCTAAACTCTCGATTAGCTATATGGGCAATACTATTGACACCCTACGATGTGGTATTTGTTCGAGAAAAAGCTGTCAAGGGACAAGCATTAGTAGACTTCCTAACTGCATACCCAATACCGGAATCATCCAAACTCTCTGAGATATTTCGGATGAGGTGCGGAATCCACGTTGCACTTCTGGAAATAGAGAATATGGTTTTACTTATTTTACTCCTTTATGCCCTTGTCAGAGTGTAGGCCTCAATCATTCCACATGTCCAGTAGAAAATTATTACAAGATTAGAACATCATAAGCAATCCATTTTATGCTACATAAAGTGAATTATTTTTGAATATGTATTTATTATAAAGAGGGAGATCACTAACCAAAAAACCACATTATTACAGATAAGAACATCAAAAAGCATCTATTTCATGCTCCAGATAAATGTCATCCATTGATAATATGATATCATCTTTGCGATTAAAAGGGATTAAAATATAGAAATTTGATAAAATAAAAGAACACTTGGCCCAGCTATAAACTAAAGCAACAAGTAAACAGTAAGCCTTCTAGTTGCCATGATTGAGAATAGCAGTCTCGTTATTATAGTTGGTTCCTTTATCTGCCATTACACTTAAGTGACAAAAATGAATTAGATGAAGATAACTATAAGAAATAACAAAAGTTATCAAGATTACTTGAAATGACTTACTCAAAATCATTTTAACACCCTTTCACATAGTTTTTCTGCTAGTGGTAAGGGATACATAAACAAAAAGATAATAGAAATGGCCAAGAGTGCATTATTTTGTTTTCTCTAACTAAAATATATTGATTACTCCAAAATGTGACTGACTCGGTGATTCGGTCATAAATACAGTTGGTGCAAGTATATGAAAGGTATAATTTGGTTTGCAGGTATCAGGTCATAGTAAATGATGAAGGACATGTAACACCATCATAGATAAACAAATCACTCATAATATGGCGAAAGCAATTTAGATGGCAAAATACCAAGATCCAAATCTGAAAAACTGAACCAAAAAGACAGAGGAAAGAGAAAAACACAGTAAAAGAAAAAAAAAATGTAAACTAAAAACTGAACCAAATATAGAGAAAGGTTGTAAATTTCAACTTGCCTTGTGATCTCATCGGGATGGCCTGTGATATCTTCGGGATGGCGTGCAATCTTGTCCGGAGAGAAAGACAGAACACCAAATAGAGAAAGAAAGTTGGGAGAGGAATCAACCTATCAATCTTGTCGGATTAAAATTCTCTACTGTTGGTAGCATAAACATCAAAAATGATGTCAAACCCAACATAAATCTTTACTAGTGGCAAATTTTCCAATGTTCTCCCAAGCTATGTATAAAAGAGATGGAATTGGAAGGAAATAGGATTTTTCATCTGAAACCATAAAAAAGTGATAATTTATCCATGCACTGCTCCTAGAATATAAATTAACCCATAGTTTTTCACTTGATGCTAGCATAAACATCATAATTGAATTTCGATTTCAGAGATAAATTGGAAATCTTTATTCATGGAAATTTATTCAGCCTCCTCCAAACTTGTATCGATAATACAAATTTTTTGATACTTATCCATGTTATGTTGTCGATTGTTTCTATCACAGCAAAATCTTGACTTTAAAATTCCATTAGAAACCTCTATTATTGGCAAACTATTCAATCCAATTTATTTTGTATATGGAGAGAGATTTAGAATTTGGAAACTGGAGGAATTGGGTTTGGTACCTGGAGAGATCGGAGAGAAGTATGGCCGATGTGACTCCGCTGGATAGACGATGCAGGTCTTCAGGATCCGGGATGCGATCCAGCTCTATGACGGCCCCGATTCATCGGCGGCGGG
>JANAVB010005848.1:0-98237 GCA_029216955.1 Iris pallida
GTACACTCAGATATCTGTGACTTCAAACAGTTCTCTACAAAGGTCGAGATGAAGTATTTCATAACCTTCATCGATGACTTCTCAAAGTATGCGTTCGTCTACTTGCTGAAGGCTAAAGACGAAGCATTCGAGAAGTTCAAGGAGTTCAGAGCCGAAGCTGAACGGCAGACTGGACAACAACTCAAAAGAATAAGAAGTGATCGAGGTGGGGAGTACAGGTCTCATGAATTCGCATCGCTCTGCAAAGAACATGGAATTATCAATGAGACTACGGCTCCGTACTCTCCTCAATCAAACGGAGTAGTAGAGAGGAAGAACAGAACGTTAACAGAAATGATTAACTCAATGTTGTTGACTGCTGGCCTTCCTAAGTGCTACTGTGGTGATGCTGCATTGACGGCCACTTTTATTCTAAATAGAGTGCCTCATGCAACTTCAAACGTTACTCCTCATGAACTCTGGTTCAAGGTCAGACCTAACTTGAATGTCATTCGAGTGTGGGGGTGTCTGGCATATGTCAAGCTTCCAGATCTGAAGATTTAGAAGCTTGGGACAAGGACTACTAAGACAATCTTCTTGGGGTATGCCGAGAAGAGTGATGCTCGGAGATTTCTTGATATTGAGTCAAATCATATCGTTGAATCTCGCGACGCAGAATATTTTGAAGACAAATTTGCAAGGCACAAGAATATTGTTCTTGCGGATGTACCGGAGAACAATGAGGGTGCGCAGCAAACTGAAGTCTTTAATGAAGATGTGGTCCAAGAAGATGTTGTTGAAACATCGATTGAACTAGAACAAGCTGAGCCATCAGCTAAGCGTGTGAGGAGGCCGATGGACTTCAGAAGTGACTTTATCACCTATCATGTGGAAGCAGATCCGCTTACCTATGATGAGGCGATGAAGACCAGAGATGCAGTTTTTTGGAAGGAGACAATTGACAATGAAATTGATTCCATCACCTCAAATAACACTTGGGTGTTGGTTGATCTTCCTGAAGGAGCGAAACCTATCGGATGCAAATGGATCTTCAAGAAGAAGATGAAAGCAGACGGAACTATTGACAAGTTCAAGGCTAGGTTGGTAGCCAAGGGGTTTTCTCAGAAGCAGGGAATTGACTATTTTGACACGTATGCTCCAGTTGCCTGGATGACCACCATCAGGATGTTGATTGCTCTTGCAGCAATACATAAGATGGTGATACATCAGATGGATGTGAAAACGGCTTTCCTAAATGGCGAGCTGACCGAAGAGATATACATGCAACAACCAGAGGGATTTGTCGTCAAGGGTCTTGAAGACAAAGTCTGCAAGTTGGTGAAATCTTTGTACGGTCTTAAACAGGCTCCCAAGATGTGACATGAGAAATTTGACAAGATTATAAGGTCAAATGGCTACATGGTCAGCGAGACGGACAAGTGTGTTAACACGAAGTTCGCTGATGGAAGATGTGTGATCGTTTGTCTGTATGTGGACGACATGCTTATCCTAGGTACGGATATGAGCTGTGTCACAGAGACAAAGAGGTTCATCTCGAGCAAGTTCAGTATGAAGGACTTGGGGGAAGCTGATGTGATCTTAGGGATCAAGATCATCCGGACAGACACTGGACTAGCGCTGTCACAGTCTCATTATATTGAGAAAATGATCACTCGTTATGGGTATCGGATCTTCCAGGGATCGATACGCCGTACATGTGTGATCTGAAGCTAATGCCTAATTCAGGGGAAAGCGTCAGGCAGCTGGAGTATGCAAGCGTAATCGGGAGTTTGATGTATGCTACTACTGCCACAAGGCCTGACATAGCTTTCGCCGTGGGAATGCTGAGTCGTTTCACGAGCAACCCTGATGTTGAACACTGGAAGGCTGTGAAACGGGTTATGAGATATCTCAAGAAGACTCAGACATATGCACTGTACTATAGCGGAGATCCGCAGGTAGTGGAAGGCTTCAGTGATGCCAGCTGGTGCTCAGATTTGGAGAGCGAGAGGTCCACAGGTGGATATATTTTCACAATGGGTGGAGCTGCTATATCATGGAAGTCGAAGAAGCAGACAATGCTCTCGCGGTCACCATGAAATCTGAGTTCTTTGCACTTGACACCGCAGCCGAGGAAGCAGAATGGCTTCGGGAGCTCATGTATGATCTTCCAGTAGTTGGGGGACAAATACCGGCAATACCGAAATACTGCGACAACCAGGCGACTGCGACGGTGGCATCAAATGACCCTTCAACGAAAAGAAGAGGAATGTGCGGTTAAAGCACAGGGAAGCACACGATCTTATTAAGAGATATGTAATTGCAGTGATTGATGTTCGGAGTCAGAAAAACCTGGCGGATCCGTTCACCAAGGGCCTCAAGCGCCAGCTGGTCGATGACTCAACATGTAAAATGGGCTTGAAGGCATTTTGATATTAGTTATTGTATTTGTCACGACTCGCACCCTTGTGAGGGGCACGAGCACGTGGGTACGTCCAGCCTACGCCGCAGTATCGGCAGTAGAACGCTGTATATAATGCCTGTAAATACTACGACTAACAGTATAAAGGTACCTGTACTGTATATACTCTCCGAATGGAGGTGACATATCAATACAGTCTCAATCACAGAATAAAACTAAGGTAGATAGCTCAGAAAGAGAACATATGATAGATGAAAGAGTAAATAAGTCCAGAGTCCAATACAAGCCCAAATATATACAACATCACAAGATCTCAAAATGTAATATAGAAGCTACAGTCTGATAAAGCTAGCTGGATCGCAGTCCAGTCAAACCTAGCTAATCTACACTACTCAGGGAGTACACAATCTAGTGGCTCTACTATAAGGCCACGGTCCTGGATACTCCATCTAACTCGAGTCCATAATAGGTCGAGCAGTCCGACTCAGAATCATCTGTAATATATCATAACGGTATCCTGTCAGGAAAATGAGCAAGTACAAGCACTAACAGCAGTTCCATGTGAATTGACAAATTCTATAAGAGACAGTATAATGAACTACAAGACAAAGATATATGAAGGCTTGGGAATTGTTCGGAAGCCGAGTTACAACCCTTAAACCAAACAAGGACCGGGGTTGTAACTCTTCTCCCGAGCAGAACTTAGTCTCCAATCAAGGTACAATATAAAGGCATGTAGAGCATGTGAGTAACTGTATATCATGCATGGTGAGAAGTACTGTATGTAGAACAGAACAGGATATATGATAAGATAAAGTAATTATAAAATGTGTCTCGAATATTATAGCCTAATGTGATCGGTATGGGTTAAGAATCAGACTTCCAGCCAACCGGCTACAAGTACGTGGACTCGGCCCGGCCGGGATGGTAAGCTATGGAGCAAGTAGTAGCACAGGTCAGGCTATACCCATCGTGAGGTGAGGGGATAGCTATGATACAAGTAGTAACTCAAGGTGGGCATTGATCACACTATCTATAATATTCCCCATTTCCCGAATAGTATACGGATCCGGACATAGCACGTCATGACGCGGGATTCCCTAAGAGGGGAGCAAGTCCTCTTCAGGAATCGGCGTCAATACAAGTACAAGAATCAAGACCAAGCAAGTACAAGTATCCCAAGAAATCCAGAAATGACATCTCATGACAGGAATCCGACAATACTAGTTCGTGAACTATCGTGACTGAGAATCAAGTAAGACACTACGACTGAATCGGATATAGCAAATATCAAGACAATGAAAACTATCAGTGAATGTACTCGCCTGCTGTCCTGAGCTGTAGGGTATATCAATGCTCAGAGCGATAATCAGAGACCTAAAGATGAGATACTGTATGTTAATTTAGGTTTAAACATGTTTAAGAATGATTCACAATGAATGATATGCAATCTAGGTCAAACTAGGTCTCACTGAGTCACACTAAGTCCTGTCAAGTCAAATCTAGGTCAAATCAAGTTATATCAAGTCAATCTAAGTCAGACCAAGTCAACCCTAGGTCATACCAGTCATCGCAGGTCAAAACAAATCGAAGAAAGTCAAACGGGGTCAAGAGTTGGCCTACAGTTGACTTTTGGTCAACTGGTCAACCCTGGTCAACTCTGGTCAACTCTGGTCAAATGCTGACCAACAGTTGACTTTTAGACAACTGGTCAACTCTGGTTTGGATTTGGTCAAATCTAGACAAAGTGTTGACTCACTCACAAACCCTCTCTAATTTGATTTCCTATATTTCCTTCTCCTTATTCTCCGTCTTATTCTCCTTATTCTCCGTCTTATTCTCCTTATTCTCCGTCTCCTTCTCCTTATTCTCGGTCTCCTTCTTTCTCTGTCTCCTTCTCCTTATTCTCCGTCTCTTATTTTCTTATTCTCCGTCTCCTTCTCCTTATTCTCCGTCTCTTATTTTCTTATTCTCCGTCTCCTTCTCCTTATTCTCCGTCTCCTTCTCCTTATTTCTCTGCTGCTCCTAATGCCTAAACTGCTGCTGCTGCTACTACTTCCTACTGCTGCTGCTGCTCTACTTCCTACTGCTGTTGCTGCTCTACTTCCTACTGATGTTGTTGCTATTTCTTATTCCTTCTTCTTCTACTTCTATTCCTCTCTCCCAAACTCTCATTCTCTTCCTCTAAAATCACACACACACATATAGAAATATACACACACACACACACACACACACACACACACACACACACACACATATATATATATATATATATATATATATATATATATATATATATATATATATATATATATATATATAAAGAAAAACCCCTAATAAATTCTTAAACTAGGTTTTTGGAAAACCTATAAAGCTATGGTTATTAAGTAGAGAATGGTCTCCTCCACATTTATTGTGAAGGAATAAATGCAAGAGAGAAAATTAATGAGGGTTAATGGGCATACCTAGAATTGGTTTCCTTGAGGAAGAAGAAGCTTCAAAAGAAAGAATGAAATGAAGAGAGAGAGAGAGTTTACTTTGGAGTGAAGTAAAGGGAGGGGGTTTGCCTATACATGGCCGGCCATGGAGGTCTTAATGGGTTTGGGTGGAGACCCATTAGACTTGGTTTGGTTTAACTCCAAATTGACTAATTAAGCCTCTAAATGACTAGTTAAGACATGGGAGTATTGGTTTATGGTTTCTAGCCTAGTTAGGATGGCATGTGGGCCAAGCCCAGCTAGTATGTGGGTCCCACTAGTGTCTAGACTACCCGGGTCTCCAACTTAAGTCCAAATTGGATAAAATTCAAACTAAATCAACCAAATCCCTAAAAATCCTATAAATCAAATAAAATTCCCAAAAATATAATAAAATAGAAAATTATCATTTTACCCCTATCTTGGAAAAGTGAGGGTGACAAGTCTATCCACCTTAAAAAAATTTCGTCCTCGAAATTGAAGACAACAAGCACAGGAAATCAAAAACAGAAAGACAAAAGAAATAGATTTATACCTCAGGGCACGAAAAGATAAGGGAAACGCTCCCGCATGTCGTCCTCCCTCTCCCAGGTAGACTCACCTGGAGAGTGATGTCTCCACGCAACCCGAACCAAGGGTATGACCTGGTTCCGGAGCACCTTCTCCCTGCGATCCAGAATCTCCACCGGCTGTTCTGGATAGCTGAGAGTAGGTCCCACCTGTATCGCTGAATGGTCTAATACATGGCTAGGATCTGCCACGTACCGCCTCAGCTGAGATACATGAAACACGTTGTGCACTCCCTCGAGCCTAGTAGGCAAGTCCAGTCGGTAGGCTACTGCACCGATCCTCTCTAAGATGGTGAAAGGTCCGATGTAGCGCGGACTGAGCTTCCCACCGTCGCCAAAGTGAATAGTGCCACATGTCGGGGATATCCTCAAAAACACCATGTCACCAACCTAGACACAAGACAAAAACTCAACACACAACTAACAAACAATCACAACAAACACGACAAGAACTGAAACTAACCTCGAACTCTAACGGTCTCCGGTGACTATCGGCCCAATGCCGCTGCCTATCCTGAGCCACCCGAAGTCTGTCTCTAATCATCCTGACCTTCTCGGCTGCATCCACAACCATCTCCGGCCCAAGAAGCACCCGCTCGCCGACATCGTCCCAAGACAAAGGAGTACGACATCTCCGTCCATATAGAGCCTCAAATGGTGACATCTCTATACTGGCCTGGTAGCTGTTGTTGTAAGCAAACTCTACCAGGTGAAGATGGTCCTCCCAAGAACCCCCGAGATCTAGTACACATGTGCGAAGCAGATCCTCCAAAGTCTAGATGGTCCTCTCTGACTGCCCGTCTGTCTGAGGATGATAAGCAGTACTAAACTTGAGCGAGGTGCCCAAGCTAGCCTGCAAACTCCTCCAGAAGTGGAAAGTAAATCGGCTATCCCGATCTGAAACTATGCTCACCGGAACTCCGTGCAATCTCACGATCTGACGAACATACAGCTCAGCCAGCCTCTCCGTAGACAAACCCACTTTGAAAGGCAAAAAGTGGGCCGATTTGGTCAATCTATCAACTATGACCCAAACCGCGTCCTTCCCTCCTGGCGACCGTGGAAGTCCAGATACAAAGTCCATGGTGATGTGCTCCCACTTCCACTCGGGAATGGGTAGAGGCTGTAGCAATCCACCTGGTCTTTGTCTCTCGGCCTTCACCTGCTGACATACAAGGCAACGAGATACAAACTAAGCTACCTCGCGCTTCATGCCATACCACCATACGTGCTTTCTCAGGTCCCTATACATCTTATTGGCCCCAGGATGCATAGAATACTGAGAGCGATGCGCCTCCTGAAGAACCTCCTCCCGAAGCTCTCCACGCGGAACGCACAGCCTAGTACCGTGCCGCAACGACCCGTCTTCGGCTTCAAAGAAATCGTCAAGCAAGCCCGTCCTCACCTGCTCCCTGATGCTCCTCAGGGCAACATCATCATACTGTGCTGACCTGACTCTATCCATCAGCTCAGACTGAATCTGCAAACCCCACATCTGGATCTCCACGCCCGGAATAATGACCTCGATACCCAAACTATCCAGGTCGGCCAACAAATGACGATCTGTCGTCAAGAACATAGCAACTGGATACCTGCTCAAGGCATCTGCAACTTTGTTGGTCTTCCCCGGATGGTACTGCAAGGATATATCGAAGTCCTTCATCAGCTCTAACCACCGCCTCTGCCGCATGTTCAACTCCTTCTGAGTGAACACGTACTTCAAGCTCTTGTGATCTGTGAAGATCTCAACTCGCTCTCCGTACAGGTAATGCTTCCATAACTTCAAAGTAAAAATAACCACAGCCAACTCCAGATCATGAGTATGATAGTTCTTCTCATGAGGACGCAACTGCCTGGATGCATAGGCAATCACCTTCCCGTGCTGCTGAAGAACACACCCTAAACCCTTTCCGGAAGCATCGCTGAAGATCGAGAACCCACCTGACCCAGATGGCAAAGTCAGGATCGGAGCTGAAGTCAACCTCCTCTTCAGCTCATCGAATGCAGCCTGACACTCAACAGTCCAAACGAACTCCACGTCCTTCCTGGTGAGTCTAGTCATCGGCTCTGCAGTCCACGAGAAGTCCTGGACGAACTTCCGGTAATAGCCAGCCAAACCCAGAAAGCTCCGAACCTCGGCAACTGAACTGGGCGTAGACCAAGACTCCACTGCCGAAATCTTCCTCTGGTCTACTGAAATCCCGTGCTCGGTCACAACATGACCTAAGAACTCCACCTGGTCCAAGAAGAACTTACACTTCGAAAGCTTCCCGTAGAGTTGCTCCCTCCTCAGAGTCTCTAACACAACTCTCAAGTGCTCCTCATGCTCCTCCTACGTCTTCGAATAGATCAAGGTATCGTCTATGAAGACCACCACGAACTTGTCAAGGTACTGATGGAATACCTTGTTCATCAAGTTCATGAATACCGCGGGAGCATTGGTCAACCCAAATGGCATCACTGTAAACTCGTACTGGCCGTACCGAGTCCGAAATGCCGTCTTGGAAATGTCATCCCGCCTCACCTTCAGCTGGTGATACCCGGACCTCAAATCTATCTTCGAAAAGACCTTTGCCCCACTCAACTGATTGAACAAGTCGTCGATCCTCGGCAAAGGGTACCTATTCTTGATAGTGAGGTTGTTGAGCGCCCGGTAATCAATGCACATGCGGGACGTACCGTCCTTCTTCGGCACAAAAAGGACTGGCGCTCCCCAGGACGAAGAACTGGATCTGATGAACCCTTTGTCCTGCAGCTCGTCGACTTGCTTCTTCAGCTCTATCAACTCGCTGTTGTTCACCCTATAGACATACTGTGAAATGGTCTCGGCGCCCGGCACCAAGTCTATAGAGAACTCAATGTCCCTGTCTGGCGGCATCCCCGGCAACTCCTCGGGAAAAACATCCGAAAACTCAGCAATCAACGGATGTGGCAAATCCTGCCCCGCCAACAAAGCTCCACAGAATCCAGCCTCCGGCTCCGCTGTTCCTCGAGCAAACTCGATCTCTGGCTCTTCCGGCGTCCTAAAAAGAACTCTGTCTCCTCTACAATCAATGCTAGCATGGTGCATGCTCAACCAATCCATACCAAGTACCATATCGTACCTCGGTAGGGGCATTACGAGCAGACACGCACTCAAGTCCCGGCCTCTCAGAGTGACTCTCTGCCCCTTGCAAATATTATTAACCAGGATAATACCTCCCCCGGTCATAATCTTGCAAGTCCTACCCATATATTCAGCAATAATATTGTGTCTCAGAGCAAAAGAAACAGACACAAAACTATGGGTCGCCCCAGAATCAAACAAGGCAAAAGCAGGAAAAGAATCTAGGACATGACCTGCTACAACATCTCCCACGGGCTCTACCTCCTCCTCTGCTGCCAAAGCGAACACCCTGCTCGCGGGTGCTCCCCTCTGGTGCTGGACAAAATGCTGCTGCTGGGTCTGAAGTGGAGGACCCCTCTGCTGAACCGCTGGTCCTCTAGCCGGCTGCCCCCTGTCCTAGCCTCCCTTGGCTGCCCGAGCAGGGCAGCCCTTCAGCTGGTGGTCGGTCCCTCCGCAGAATAGGCAAGCGCCTAACCTCCTCCGGCATACGTCTCTGCTGTGCCCCGTCTTTCCGCAGAAAGCACACTGCTGGGTCTGCCTCTGGCCCTGACCCTGATACTGCTGGGCACGCGCCGGTGCCTGCTGAATCTGCAACAGAGGCTGCTGCTGCTGAAACGGCCTCTGCTGCTGCTGAATATAGGGACGCTTGGCCGGTCCCATACTGGAACTCGCCCCCATAGTATCTCCGCTCCTCTTCGGCTTGAGGCCGAAGTCCTCCTCTGTAATCTGCACGTCCATCAATATCTGATCGGACGTCGCGTCACGGCGACCCGAGGTGCGGGTGCGCACTGCATGAATAAGTCCCCTGCGGAACTTATGAGCCTTCTGTCCCTCATCCTGGATCATATAGGGAGCAAACCTGCTAAGGCAGAAGAACTCAGCTGCATACTCGTCCACCGACGAGTTCCCCTACACTAGACCCACGAACTGGCCCTCCAATGCTGTAAGAGCCACGTCCGGGAAGAACTTCTCCTTGAAGAGCCTCCGGAAGTTCTCCCATGTCAGCCCTCTCACCGACGTACGAGGATCCGTGCAGTACCATGTCAGCGCAATGTCGAAGAATCTGCTGGCTGCGGCCGAAACCCAAAGTGCTCTAGGAAGCTCTGCCAGCTCCATGCTCCGCTGCACATCCTCTAGCCAATCGTCTGCATAAAGGATGCCCTCCGTGCCCGTGAAGTCCCTGGAGCTCATCTTCCTAAAGTCTAATACTGTCCCCGGCCTGGACTGCTGCTGGTACGGCTGCTGGCCAGTAGGGCCCTGCACCGTACCCGGTGCCACTCTCTCCACTGCTGCCAGTGCAAGCTGATGCGAGTTCTCCATACTCTGCCTCAGCATCTCGATCTGACGGTGTGACGCCTCCGACTGGCGCTGCGACGCCTCTGCCTGGGCCCGCTGTGTCTCCATCATCTGCTGAAGGAAAAGGAACATATGATGTGTATCCGTCGATATCGGTGGTGGTGGCGGCAGCATCTCCGGAACGACGACCGAAACCCTCTGGGGTGGAGGTAGTAGACCTCCATGTGCAACTGCCGGGGTCTCCGGGATAGTGGAATCACTCGGGGCAGTCTCGTGAACCTCCTCCTCAGCCTGATCAGATCTCTCAGGCAAGCTACTCGATCCGGTGGCCTGCGGGTGCGTCTTCGTCATCCTGGAGACGAATTGAAACAAAGAGATCAATATGGCACATGAGTAGATTTATCAAAGAAGGACAGTTAATTTAATACAAGGTGAATAATCATGATAATCAAAAGATCAGAAATTTCCTAGGTGTGATTGAGAAACTCCTATCATGTCCTAGGTCCTACGTCCTAATTGCAGGCTCGTAATTAGTACTCTAAGTCGAGCACCATTACGAGATCGCACTAATTGCGACACAGGACCTGCGTGGGCCACCACAAAAATGTGTCATGACCCGCACCCTTGTGAGGGGCACGAGCACGTGGGTACGTCCAGCCTACGCCGCAGTATCGACGGTAGAACGCTGTATATAACGCCTGTAATTACTACGACTAACAGTATAAAGGTACCTGTACAGTATATACTCTCCGAATGGAGGTGACATATCAATACAGTCTCAATCACAGAATAAAACTAAGGTAGATAGCTCAGAAAGAGAACATATGATAGATGAAAGAGTAAATAAGCCCAGAGTCCAATACAAGCCCAGATATATACAACATCACAGGATCTCAAAATGTAATATAGAAGCTACAGTCTGATAAAGCTAGCTGGATCGCAGTCCAGTCAAACCTAGCTAATCTACACTACTCCGGGAGTACAAAATCTAGTGGCTCTACTATAAGGCCACGGTCCTGGACTACTCCATCTAACTCGAGCCCATAATAGGTCGAGCAGTCCGACTCAGAATCATCTGTAATATATCATAACAGTATCCTGTCAGGAAAATGAGCAAGTACAAGCACTAACAGCAGTTCCATGTGAATTGAAAAATTCTATAAGAGACAGTATAATGAACTGCAAGACAAAGATATATGAAGGCTTGGGAACTGTTCGGAAGCCGAGTTACAACCCTTAAACCAAACAAGGACCGGGGTTGTAACTCTTCTCCCGAGCAGAACTTAGTCTCCAATCAAGGTACAATGTAAAGGCATGTAGAGCATGTGAGTAACTGTATATCATGCATGGTGAGAAGTACTGTATGTAGAACAGAACAGGATATATGATAAGATAAAGTAATTATAAAATGTGTCTCGAATATTATAGCCAAATATGATCGGTATGGGTCAAGAATCAGGCTTCCAGCCGACCGGCTACAAGTACGTGGACTCGGCCCGGCCGGGATGGTAAGCTATGGAGCAAGTAGTAGCACAGGTCAGGCTATACCCATCGTGAGGTGAGGGTATAGCTATGATACAAGTAGTAACTCAAGGTGGGCATTGATCACACTATCTATAATATTCCCCATTTTCCGAATAGTATACGGATCCGGACATAGCACGTCATGACGCGGGATTTCCTAAGAGGGGAGCAAGTCCTTCAGGAATCGGCGTCAATACAAGTACAAGAATCAAGACCAAGCAAGTACAAGTATCCCAAGAAATCCAGGAATGACATCTCATGACAGGAATCCGACAATACTAGTCCGTGAACTATCGTGACTGAGAATCAAGTAAGACACTACGACTGAATCGGATATAGCAAAATATCAAGACAATGAAAACTATCAGTGAATGTACTCGCTTGCTGTCCTGAGCTGTAGGGTATATCAATGCTCAGAGCGATAATCAGAGACCTAAAGATGAGATACTGTATGTTAATTTAGGTTTAAACATGTTTAAGAATGATTCACAATGAATGATATGCAATCTAGGTCAAAGTAGGTCTCACTGAGTCACACTAAGTCCTGTCAAGTCAAATCTAGGTCAAATCAAGTTATATCAAGTCAATCTAAGTCAGACCAAGTCAACCCTAGGTCATACCAGTCATCGCAGGTCAAAACAAATCGAAGAAAGTCAAACGGGGTCAAGAGTTGGCCTACAGTTGACTTTTGGTCAACTGGTCAACCCTGGTCAACTCTGGTCAACTCTGGTCAAATGTTGACCAACAGTTTGACTTTTAGGCAACTGGTCAACTCTGGTTTGGATTTGGTCAAATCTAGACAAAGTGTTGACTCACTCACAAACCCTCTCTAATTTGATTTCCTACATTCCCTTCTCCTTATTCTCCGTCTTATTCTCCTTATTCTCCGTCTCCTTCTCCTTATTCTCCGTCTTATTCTCCTTATTCTCCGTCTCCTTCTCCTTATTCTCCGTCTCTTATTTTCTTATTCTCCGTCTCCTTCTCCTTATTCTCCGTCTCCTTCTCCTTATTCTCCGCCTCTTATTTTCTTATTCTCCATCTCCTTCTCCTTATTCTCCGTCTCTTATTTTCTTATTCTCCGTCTCCTTCTCCTTATTCTCCGTCTCCTTCTCCTTATTTCTCTGCTGCTCCTAATGCCTAAACTGTTGCTGCTGCTACTACTTCCTACTGCTGCTGCTTCTCTACTTCCTACTGCTGCTGTTGCTATTTCTTATTCCTTCTTCTTCTACTTCTATTCCTCTCTCCCAAACTCTTATTCTCTTCCTCTAAAATCACACACACACACACACACACACACACACACACACACACACACACACACACACATATATATATATATATATATATATATATATATATATATATATATATATATATATATATATTTTTTTTTTTTTTTTTTTTTTTATATATATATATATACATATATATGTATATATATATATATATATATATATATATATATATATATATATATATATATATGTATATATATATATATATATATATATACATATATATATATATGTATATATATATATATATATATATATATATATATATATATATATTTCTCTCTAAAAAGAAAAACTCCTAATAAATCCTTAAACTAGGTTTTTGGAAAACATATAAAAGCTATGGTCATTAAGTAGAGAATGGTCTCCTCCACATTTATTGTGAAGGAATAAATACAAGAGAGGAAATTAATGAGGGTTAATGAGCATACCTAGAATTGGTTTCCTTGAGGAAGAAGAAGCTTCAAAAGAAAGAATGAAATGAAGAGAGAGAGAGTTTACTTTGGAGTGAAGTAAAGGGAGGGGGTTTGCCTATACATGGCCGGCCATGGAGGTCTTAATGGGTTTGGGTGGAGACTCATTAGATTTGGTTTGGTTTAACTCCAAATTGACTAATTAAGTCTCTAAATGACTAGTTAAGTCATGGGAGTATTGGTTTATGGTTTCTAGCCTAGTTAGGATGGCATGTGGGCCAAGCCCAGCTAGTATGTGGGTCCCACTAGGGTCCAGACTACCCGGGTCTCCAACTTAAGTCCAAATTGGATAAAATTCAAACTAAATCAACCAAATCCCTAAAAATCCTATAAATCAAATAAAATTCCCAAAAATATAATAAAATGAAAAATTACCATTTTACCCCTATCTTGGAAAAGTGAGCGTGACAGTATTCCTACCATAAAGTTTTATGCTATTAGTTCAATGATTTATCTACTAGGCATCTAGCTTTTGGTTCAAGAGAGGACCATTAACTGTAAGAATATCAGGAACGATGGGTACATGTTCTATTGGGCATGGAGAAGTTATGGACCTATAACCACTGTTGTCTACTGTTATTTTCTGCGAAAAATGGTTCCTGTGGGAAGGTTGGCTTAATTGCCTTAATGAGTTCTCAGACAGAGTGAATGCCTAGTGTGCTTTACAGGAAGCACGGTAGAGCAGCACTACAAGGAGTTAAATTCCATGCTACAGTGGGGTGACTCCACAATGAGGTTCCTATATGTGGGTGCTGCCCAGAATAGGATAAAGCCTCGGCTTAGCAGGCCAAGTCACAGCGGCGTAGCACCGCAAATAGACAATTATCCTAATGCTGTATGTTAAAAATAAAGAGGGGTGTAGTCAGCACTACAAAGAGGAGGAGTTCCTCATGTTACAGTGGCACAACACCACGATGAGGTACCCGGTTAGGGATAAAGCCTCGGCCTTGCAAGCCATGTCGTTGTGGCGTAACATCGCAAGGGAGCCTAAGGCTTCATGCTGGGTAGTTTGGCACTACAAAGAGGCGGTTGCCTCATGCTACAGTAGTATGACACTACGATGAGGTTCCCGGTACGGGGTAAGGCCTCGGCTATAAGCCATGTCATAGCGGCGTAGCACCGCAAGGGAAGCGCAAAGCGCTTCATGCCATGTCTCTTTATAATGAACTCACCTATAGTGTATGAACAAAGAGATATCAGGCCGTCTCTTGAGGGTAAACTTGTAGACGCCCAAAATTATACACTGAAACCAGGCTGGCACAGGGCCTTTAATGTGTAGCCAGAAGCACATGTAACTGCATTATGTAAGTGGAAAGAATTTCAGCTATGATGCAGAATTCAAGGCTTAGTCCATTATTGTATTATAGTCTGTTGTTTGACCCATGCAGGAAGATTCAAGTCATCAGCGACATCTTTCCTAATGCATGATGGACAGTTACTGTGGGGAACACTTATACCCATATATATAGAGATATGTGGGGGATTGTTGGGTTTTGGCCTCTTTTGTTTAGAACTTTAGTCCCACTTCGGCTAGGCCAAAACAAATGTATCTCTATATATTAGCTTTCCTATTCTAGAGATGCACGTGGTGTAGAGGTGCACATGGGTGTGCCATGTGGGGTTATTTTTTTAATGGAAAAAGGCTAAATCAACAATAAAAGCATTCATGCTTTTTGCTCTTGGGAAATTTATTTCCATTGGAGCTAAGCCCCATAGGGGCTTAGCGACTCGGACTCGGACTCGGACTCGGGCTCGGGCTCTGGCTCAAGGGCTCATGAGGCGTAATGTGGCGTTTTGTTGGCGCACTTTTCACTTAGCACGTCAGCATCGTCGCTAGGCGCATAGTGCGCTTAAGTTGCGCTCGTTGCGCAAGCCACTTGCGCGACCACGTTACGCGGCCCGTTACGCGAGCCCAGTTACGCTGGCCCAGTTACGCAGCCCAGTACGCAGTCCAGTGCGCGCAGTGTGCGCAGCGTGCGTAGAGTGCGCAAACTGCACAGCGTACGCAGCGTACACAGTGTGTGTAGAGTGCGTAGTGTGCGCAGGTTGCGTAAAATGGCTGTGTGCGTAAAGTGCAAATCACGCTGGTTACGCGAGTGGCACAACTTGCGGCAGAACGTGTCTTTGCATGTTCTGAGCGGTTGCTCCATGTTCGGGATGGTTATTACCACGTCCCTAACATTGTGCTAACCAGACAGTTGTTGCAGGGGCCTATATAAGGTCTCCTCCTTCTCTCTCACAGTAAGGAATTAATACACAAGTAGTAGATAGAAAGTTTACAAGTGTTTAGAAGCTGTGGGAGAGAAGAGAGGTATTGTACCAGCGTTGAGTTCTGCACGGGAGTTCGTGTTCATCCGAGGAGTTAGAAGAGCAAGAGTGTTCCAAGTTCTCCGACGAACTTGCTGGTTCCTGGAAGCTATTCGTGTAGGGCGAATAAAGCTTTGAGCAACGGTGATCATTCACCCCATGGTAGGAGTTTTTTTCATCTTTTGCCTGTCAACTTATTCGTTTATCAGAATTCTATTAGCGCATCTTCGGTGAAGTGTTTGCGTTGGTAGAAATCTGTGCACCTTCTGTGAAGTGTTGCTCACCTTCTTCATTCATCAGAATTCTATTAACACACCTTCGGTGAAGTGTTTGCGTTGATAGAAATCTGTGCACCTTCTGTGAACTGTTGCATTAGTAGAATTTATGTTACGTACCTTCTGTGAAGTGTTACGTAATAACGATTGTTTTTACAATTGTTACGAATTCTCAGTTTTTCCATCGAAAAATTGTGCCCCGGCAATAACATTGCTGTTGCCTCCAGTTTCACTCATCTAATACCTGGGAAAATATGGAATAGCTTTCGCACTGATGTCTTCTTTTGACTGATTAAGAAGTGCATAGATGAATGAAGTTGCAAAGTGGTAGCCACAGTTGTCGAGGGAAAACTATGTATAGTATGTAGAATTTTTTCTTCTTCTTCCAGTTTTAGTATTTGGAGTACCCCATCGAAGTATTTTACTCCCTTGCAACTGAAGCGTGTTTTTTGTAGGAATTAGTTTATTCATTGATGACAGTAGATTCCAACCTCATTAACGTACCATCTGTAACTGCTCTTGCTCAACAAGATGAGCAGCACCTGCACACCACCTCATGGCCCTCGGAGCTAGGTATGTTGGGACTGGAGTTTGGAACGTATAAGAATAATATTGCTCCCGACTAAAAGGAAGTCTTGAGGATGTAACTAAATTGTAGAAACATGCAAATGCACAATACTACAACAAACATAGCACATCCCAAACACAACGATTTTTGCGTAAAAATTTTAGTTGGAAAAACTACGGGACGATCGAAAGTCCAATTGCCCAACCCATAAAAGCTCCACTATTGGAATAAACAATTCACTGACTCCTCCCCTACTCTTTCCACCTATACAACAATGGATCACAACTTACAGAATGAAAATGAATAAATTTGAGAGTATAATGAAAATATCGAAACAAAAAACTCGAAGACGAACTGATGTGGCTCCCCGGAACGATCTCCCACAGAATGATTGACAAACGCTCTCGATTCCTTCTTTCTTTTCTAAAGTTGTTGAAGCTCGCTATGAAATTCTCACACATCTGTATATGAAATTAGGTCGTGGAATTAAGTGGTACACCCATTCCCAATCTCACAATAATCCATACATTTGGGTCTGATCAAAATGCTTGTTCTTGAACCCAATTTTCGCTTAAACCGACATATTGTCGATATACTGAAGAGACGCTGCTGGTATATCGGTGTCACTGATTCTAGGAAAATCTCTGATTTTGACTCTAAAATGAGTTCCATTTGTCACCTTCGACTTTTGAACTTCTCCAACACACGGATGACGCTCGTCACACTCTTGTGTGTTCTTCACATAGGAAGGGAGCCTAATCACAACAAATGTCCTCCTTTCCGACTAGGTGGAGGAGCTCGTCATTCCGGTGATTTTCCTATAGAACTCAAATATTCCCCTCGAAAGAATTTTGGTAAGCATATCCACCCTATCGTCGTCCGTATGGACCTTCCCAAGCTCAACATCCTTCGTCTCCAGTACGTCTCATATCCAATGATACCAACGCTTGATATGCCTGGACCTTTTACGAAACGTGAACATGAATCTAATTGTCGCATAACAAAACATACTTCTTAGAAATTTCTTAATAAGCTAATAACTCTTTGCATGCCTCTGCCACTGCAATTAACTTGGCTTCTCTTATAGACAGCTACACACGTATGCAATCACGACTGCGAAGATATAGCTCTCCCTACAAACATCATCACATTACCCGACCAACTTTGACTTATCACTCCCAAAAGAAAGCCTCAAACTGGAACTAAAGTTCTATGGAGATATCGAAGTACCCACTTGACGACGCTCGAGTACTCTCTCCCCAGACTGAGAGATAACAACTCACTACTTTGACTACATAAGCAATATATGGCCTTGTAGAAACCATAACATACATGAGAATACCCACTGCTGAAGCATAAGAGTTATTTGATTGTCTTCACCATTTCAGAAACACTTTTCCAATTTTTTTTTTAAATGACGTTATAAATTCGTTTTGGGAGGGTGACTGGAAGTTATTTTGGGAGTGTTTTTCCCCAAAAGAGAGCTCTATTGGGACCAAAGCCCTTCTCTCCCCTAACCTCACAATTTCTTCTCTCTCCTCCTTTCCAAAATTTCTACAAAACTAAGTAAACCCTCCTGAGTTCCTCCTCCTCAAAGAAACCCTAACATCATCGGCCCCAACCTCCACAACAGATCTCCTCCTGCCATGCAGTCGGATATGTTGGCCCAATGATTGTATCACATTTTTGAATATGGTACATCAATTAAGTTTATCATTTTATTATCACTAATTTTCATACAATCACTATATCATTTTTAGTTATGCTTATACCCTTTGGTGATATATGCTTATTGTTTTACATATTAGTGACATGAGCTTCTATTATATCTATTAAATTTGACCGAGTTGTCATAATAAAAAAGGAGGAGATTGTTAGCCCAATGATCTAACTTGTTTTTTTATTGTGGTTATTCGTTTAAGTTTAACATTATGATATCACTAATATTTATGTTATCACTATAGTAGTGATACTTAAACTTAGCATAGTTCTAATGTGTATTAAATTTGTCATACTTGCTACTATGTATATTGTTTTGCTCTTTAACATGTATTTGCAAAAAAATAATAAACAAGATCAATATGGACATATGCAATGACACTACCAAAATATGTTATTTCAGCGACGGCCATATCCGTCGACCATCCGTCGCTAATACGGATTAGCGACGGATCACTGACGGATATTGATCAAAATAATTCGTCGGCAATCAGCTCGTCGCTAAAAAACGTCCGTCGCTACGTAGTCGTCACTCGACGGAATAGCGACGGCTTCCCGTCGTCAGTATTCGTTGCATTAGCGACGGCTTACCGACGTTCTTTCGTCGAATTCAAGTATCAGGTATTGAATTATAAAGACTCTTACCGACGGACAGTCCGTCGGTAAACCGTCGTTACTGTGTATCAGGGGGTATCGTTCCGTCGCTATTCCGTCGCTAGCTCATGATGGCATAGCGACGGACTAGTGGCGGATAATCCGTCGATCGGGTTCTGGATATGCTTGACCTTCCCAGAACCATGACGACGGATATTCCGTCGCTAATCCGTCGGAGTAAGTCGCCAAACCGTCGCAAATTAGCCGCTACACATGGCGACGAAATATCCGTCGCCAAGTGCAAGCCGACCAGAGACCGACGGCTTATCGATGGCATGTCCGTCGCTAATGTTCTGTGCATGTTTCATACCATCAGAACCTTGCCGACGGATGTTCCGTCGAAAGGTCGTCGCTATGTAAGATATTCCGTCGGCTATCCGTCGGCCATCCATCGCTAACTAGAAAATATTGGGAATCCTACAGTTAGCGACGGATTTTTCATCGAAATTTAGTCGGTAACTGATGTTATCCGTCGCTAACCCATCACTAGTCCGTCGCTAACTGAGATATTTTAAAAAAAATTGCAGAGCTTTCCCTGTTCACACAACATCCGAACATTGGACCAATATATAATCACAATATACAATCACATAGACCAATATATAATCCAATATAAATCACACACGAATATAATGCACACCAATTATCCAAAAATCACATAGACTAATATATAATTACAAATATGCATCACCCAAACCAATATAAAATAGACACCAATTATCCAAAAATCATAAACTAATATCTGTCGTTATAATATTCGAAATTCCCACAAATATTCAAAATTTAAAAACTATTCTTATACAATACTTCAAGGAGGAGGAGGAGTTCGATTGTCCGGTGGTGGTACTCCCTCCTGCGACCGACGATAATACTGTTCTACTATGTATGGCGGCAATCCGTCGAAGACACTGTCCGAAAGTTGGCGTAGCTGCTCTGGCGATATGAGGTCAAGGAGTGCCGTCACAGTCGGTGGCGGTACCAGAGGGACAGCAGGGTTGAAAGAAAGATGACCGACGGAAGAAGGACCGGCACCAGCAGCCGACGGACCGCCACCAGTAGCAGACGGACCGGCACCAGCAGCAGACGGACCGACACCAGCAGACGGAGGCAAAAAGTACGTAGCAATTTGCTCCCGCAAGGATGACACCGTCTCGTGCAGCTGCGTAAGCTGCGACCTCACATCATCGTCTGCCGGGGCCGCGAAAGAAGGCGGTGTCGGTGGAAATCTCTGAGTCTCCATATGCAACGGCCCTAGGGAGCCGACTCCGTACAGGTACCCTTTCTTAAAGTCGCCGACGGTATCTACGAACAAGTCGTTGCGAGCGGCCATAGAAGAGGGCGTCCGGGTGGGCGTCGTTTCACCGACATCCTCGACAGCAGATGACTGAGCCCGACTAAGGGCCTCACGATACGTAGTCTATCAAATGAATGTGTTTATACTATAAGATTTACCTAAGTTGTATTCTAAATCCTATGTGTTCACTAAGTTATAGTGTGAATCCTAAGTTTACCTAAGTTATAGTCCGAATACTTTTAATTCTAACGTAAATCTCATAAACATAAGTACTTATATCAGTCTCCTTGGCCCCCTCATCGACGAAGCTTCCGTCCTTCCGCTTCTTGTGCGTATGTTGGAACACATCGTGCATGGTGACCGATTCTGGCGCTCTTTCCTCTTTTACCGCTCGTTGGGTCTGCATACGAAATTTTTGTAGAATTTATTAACTCCGTATATTAATAATACCGAATTCGATAGTGAAATAAATTTGCGGTATCTCACCAGATCTGCAAGCACCGCTGCGTGGGGCCTTGATCCCCCCGTATGAAGTCCCGCGACCCGTCGGTTCGCCTTCTCCGATTTCTTCTTGTAAGCAGGAGTATCCATCATATCCAATAGCTCCTCATAATAGTCCTGCCGGATCCAATTCGACATCGTTTGCCCCATTTTAAGGTCATTAATCATATCCCGTATCTTCTTCGAGGCAGCGCTTCTGTAGGTCCTGCGGATCGCGTTCTCGCGATAGGGGGCACCAGAACGTCGTCTAACATACAAATTCAATTATCACATAATTTAAAAAATGGTTGATTAAAGAGTAACTAATAATTAACCACAAGATATAGATATATACCCTCAACTCGTCGAGCCAGAGGTACTTCACGTTTGGGGGCACCGACGAAAAGTTGAGGTAGGGGCCGTGGAAGTTAGCCCTGATAATTTCTCCAATAGACCTGGAAACATTAAACGAAAAAAATCTACAAAGAAGCAACGACTGGATTATTAACTTGAATAAATAAAACAAATTTAATAAATTATCTTAAATTTACTTACGAGGATCCTGTGGGCTATAACTCTCGTCGGAACTCGCCTATCGGCCTCTCTGGTGCTGTCGGAGGATCCGCGGGTCCGCGCATGTTCTCCCTAGTAACGGAATGGAACCGAGTATGGGGGTACTCTGGGGCCCACTGTGCAGTAACTGGTGGATCCGCTGGTGGGTCTGCTGGCGGAACGGATCCGCTAGTGGATGGAGACTCATGCCTCGATGAAGTTGTCGATCGACGGCGTGATGAGTCTGTGCCCGGGGTACTCTCCGGGTCGGGTTCGCTGGATGAGGTCACATCCCGGGAAGATTGAATGCGACCACGACCACCAGCACCACCACGACCACGACCACCACCACCACCACCAGCACGACCACCACCGACAGCACGACCACGGCCAGCCATCATGACCTGTAAATAGAACACATAAACATAATTAACAATATAGAAGTGTAAATAAATATAAAATTCTAAACTAAAATATACATACCACCAGCAGGGAGACGAGTGTCGCCGCGACGAAAAGGACTAGGAGTGCCATCTACAAAAAAAATCATACAATAAGTAAATGATCAAACGAAAAAAGTATGAATTCATGTAATTGCTTTTATGAGGTCAAACTAAATTCACATAATTTGAAGTGTTTTTAATATACAACGATATTTAACCTGATCATCGTCTTCGTCTTCGTTCTCGTCCTCGGCCTCGTCTTCATCATCATCCTCATTCTCATCCTCATTCTTATCCTCATCGTCGATTTCATCTGTATCCTCATCCCCATCAAATTATTATTCTTCTTCTTCTTCTTCTTCTTCTTCTTCTGCCTCAATATTTGGGACAATACGCCTCTTTCTCCCCTGGTTGACAGCTAAGTCTTGTGTATCAACCTCTTTCTGCCCTCTATTTTCTTCAACAATATCTTCAACATCCATTGTATCCGACTGTTGTCCCAAGTATTAGGACTTTTCGATCTAGTCCTCTTGGTATGCTGGATCTCCAACGTTGAATGTATTTCTAGATTTAATCTTGCATACTGCCCACCAGTCAAATCGATCTCTACGACGCCTTGGGTAGCTTGTATAGTAGACTTGAACAGCCTGACTTGCTATCGCAAATGTATCGGACCCTCTATACCTCCTGCGATGATTTATATCGACAAATCCAAATTGTTTATCGATTCTCCAACCGATATTTGGTGTCGTATCGAACCACTCACATTTGAACATCACAATATGCATATCATATGGGGCAGTATATTATAAATCTACAATATCCCGAAGTACTCTATAATAGTCAAAATCTGGCTCGTCGTCATAGATGGTGCCTCTTATGCAAACACCTGAATCCTTGGTACTGATGTCGTCATTGATAAATTCGACATTTATAGCATTCTGAGTTGCCTTAAACCTGAAGCCATTAACGATATAGCCTGGCCAAGTCTTTTCTTGCTTCTTCAGTCCCAATGCCAGATAACGAACACTCTAATTTGTGAGTGTTGTTTCAGGCAATAAAACCTGTAAACAAATATTTATAATTTAAATGTTTTAGATGCCTATATTTTAATGGTAGCCGCATAACATATTATCTCAGTTACTTACGTATTTGCGAAACCAGGACAAAAATGTACAATCAACCTCTCTTTGAAGTCCCTCAGCGGTAATGTCGGATGTCCTCATTTTGACTTCATCTCTAAATACACTGTTAGAGAGAATAAGAATATATAAGTGTAGTCACTTACTTCATCAAATTAGAGATTATAACGAGTGTAAGTGTACTGACTTACTTCTCCAAATCTCTCACTTCTTGTATGTCACAGTTTAACAAGACATATCGGTGAGCGGCATCATACTCATGGTCAGTCAACCACCATTTTTTACTAGCCCCAACAGGCTTGTCCCTTACATTGAATATACCTCCATCCTCAACATCCTCGTCATTCCTTTGAGGTCTATTTCGATTTGTCTTAACATGAGTATCAAAATAAATGGAGCAGAAGTTTGACACCTCCTCGATAAGATATGCTTCGCATATCGAAGCCTCTATATGAGCCTTGTTGCCAACTTTCTTCTTTAGATGGTGTAGGTATCTAGAGAGACAAATTATCTTGAGAATTAAGAATGAATTTTGAAATCCACTGAAATTCAACTTAAATTATATCAATTTTTATGTACCTTTCAAATGGGTACATCCATCGATAATGAACAGATGCACCGACACGGACTTCGTATGCTAGATGAATCGGTAGATGCTCCATGCTGTCGAAGAAGCCAGAAGGAAATATTTTCTCCAACTTACAAATTGTTAAGATAATCTTCTCCTCAAGTTCAACCATGTGTTGCACCGTCAACTTAGTTGAACAAATATCCCTGACAAATGTAAATAGTTCGGCCAACGGAACCCATACAACAGAAGGCAACAACTCTTTCAAAGCAATGGGCAGTAATCTTTCCATAAACACGTGGCAGTCGTGACTCTTCATTCCCGTTAACTTGCGTTCATTGAGATCAACGCATCTAGACAAATTCGACACATAGCCGTCGGAAAATCTTAAAGTAGATACCCACTTGCAGATTATTAATCTATCTTCCTTGCTCAATGTGTATTGTGCTATCGGCTTAGTTAATTGTCCACCAGCTCTACTTTGTATTAAGTTCAGATAAGGACGCTTGCATATCTCGGCAATGTCTTGTCTTGATTTTGGATTGTCCTTCGTCTTTCCTTTAATATCCATGACGGTATTGAAGACATTATCGAACACATTTTTTTCGATATGCATAACATCAAGATTATGCCTTATAAGATTACCTTTCCGATAAGGCAAGTCCCAGAAGATACTCCGTTTGGTCCAGTTATGACTTTGTTCGAACCCATCAACACGATTGTTCGATGGATCTTCCATTACAGTGGGCAAGTCTTTTACATCTTTCCAAATATCGAATCCCGACAATCTGGCAGGCGGATGAGAAAATTCTTGTTTTCCAGCTCTGAACACGTCATTGTTCTTTCTCCAAGGATGACTCGCGGGCAGAAATTGACGGTGACAATCAAAGAAAGAAGTTTTTCCTCCATGCTTAAGGCGGAACGCCTTACTATTTTCCATGCATATCGGACAAGACATGGTGCCGTGAGTACTCCATCCCGACAACATATCATATGCGGGAAAATCATTGATTGTCCACATCAGTGAACCTCTCATCTGAAAGTTCTGTTTCCTGGAAATATCATAGGTCGCGACGCCGATCTCCCACAGCTGTTTCAGCTCATCCACCAATGGCTGTAAATATATACGATGTTCTTCGTCAAATTTTTGGGACCCAGTATGATAGCTGTTAAGAACATATAAGGAGTCTTCATACACATCCATGGTGGCAGATTGTAAGGGGTAAGAATGACCGGCCAGCAGGAGTATTGAGATCCCGACTGCCCGAAAGGGACGAAGCCATCAGAACATAGCGCCAGACATATATTTCTAGGCTCTGCAGCAAAATCTGGATGACGCATATCGAAATATTTCTACGCCTCTCCATCCGAAGGATGTGACAATTCTCCATCGTCCTTTGTGCGTTCTTCATTGTGCCACGTCATGTGTTCTGCTGTATTCCGAGACATATACATCATCTGCAAGCGCTTCATGATCGACAAGTAAGTATATACTTGTAAGGACATCGTTTTCTAGTTGACCTTCCTTTTTTCCTGACTGGCTTGTAATGATCTGCATTACAGAAGCTACAACTTTCTATGTCCTCGTTCTTCTTGTAGTACAACATGCACCCGTTGCGACAACAATCTTTCTTCTCGTACCCCAGTCCCAGTTGTCGGACCATCATCTTTGACTTGTAGAAGTTTTTTGGAAGCTCTTTTGATTTCTTCGGTAACACCTCCTTGATTAGTTGTATAATCTGATCATAGCAAGCTTGTGGCAAGTTAAAATCGGACTTTATGTTCAACAACCGCATCGTCACTGACAGTACGGAATGAGTCTCACAACCAGGATATAGAAGAGTTTTTGCATCCTGAAACATATCATAGAACTCCTTCGCCTCAGAATTAGGATCCTCCGGATCAAAATTAGGCCCTGTCGCGTCGTACACCATATCTCGTGTAAGGTTCTGCAGGTCTCCATGTAACGCCCCAGTCCCAATATACGTAGGACTAAGTACGTAGACATGCCAGCTGTATACATACGAAGTACATGGGCCTTGTATGTACACATAAGCTGTAAAATGCAGCAAACCATAACTAAATAATCTCATCCACAAAATAAAGGAATAAAAGATAGCATATAATGAATTGTCTTGGTACAATATGTTGTGTGGAGACACATCCACTACCAACCAAATAAAAAGGAAGAAGTACATGATATATAAAAGGCTAAGTGGAAGTAGTAAGGAGGAACCAAGTCACGTCATCTTCAAATAAATGGAGAAGACCACGATCCCGGCTAGGATACCTGCGGAAGACATGAACACACACCCGGGGAATAACCAGGTCCTCAGACGGACGTAGCAAGATACATGAAGAACAAGCTAATATGAACTGTCAGAATAATATATAAATATATAAAAGACTATCCTAGACACAAATATGCAAAGAAGATTCTAACCGCCTAATGTACAATTTAGAGGACAACTTTCATGCGCATGGGTGGGATTTTAGGCTATGTGTACGTAACTGGCATCTAGTGATCCGTATCCGTCCGTAACGTCCAAAACGTCAGAGGGCATCTGCAAATAAATCGCCACAGTTCCATCCGGAGACTGTGGTTTACCTGTTTGGATTCTCATACGCACTAGCGACTGTCATTCCCAATATTTCCTACAATGTTCAAGTCATGTCCATGGCTCGTCCAGTTTTGTAACTGCTTGAGTCTCTAAGACCCTAGTCATAGCAGTTACGATCATCTATCCGTCACACGACTTTAGAGAGAGTCAGTCCATAAGTCGTGCCCCTAACAACATGTCTCCAACCGTGTAGTGTATGTGTCATGGCCAAGGGAGATATAAGGATATCCCCCAACAAGAAGGTAGTCCGCTAACACTAAGTTAACATGCATATAGTAAAGTAAAACGACTAATAGAGTCGCTTGCACCCAAGTGTGGCTTGGACGCGCAGTTTATAACAAAGAAAACTAAAAATATGAAACAAAATAAATAATACAGAAAATAAATAATTTGACAGTTAATTAGCAAGGTATACTTGCATGAGTCCTGAGCACTATGGTGGCGAAGATCAGACAGGAAAGTAGGTGGAACAACGACTGCTGAGGAACTAAGGTCCAAACAAACATCTCCGGATGCTGAAAATAGTCTATTATCTAATTATAATTAATACTATACCTATTAGATTTATTTAATAAATTCTATAATTAGGATATGGCATAGGTTTTCGTATTAGCTTTCCGAAAAACTAAACGGATCGCATTTTCGTTTCCGGAAACTCCCGAAATCGCAAAAATACTGAAACACGTTTATTTTTCGGACATCTAATACTCAAATAGTTTTACAGAAATCTACAGAACGAATTTTGTCTATTATAATATGTTTTTGGAAACCTTACCTCAATACGCTTCCTTTAAAAAAAACTGGAGGCGAAACGGAGTTCGGAGCTAGGAGATATCGTCGTTCCAAGTTGCTCTTGCTACTAAAAAGCGGTGCTGAATTCTAATGACGAATTTTAGAGTTTCTATTGGACTAAAAATAATTTCGAATTATGGATGATAGAAGGGGGATGTATTGGGTTTATATAGGTATTTATTTTAGATTTATCTCCTAAATTAGATAGGATTTGATTTAAATAAATTGGAGTTTGCTTTGTTAGGATAGGATATAGATAAAGATGTTTTCCAAGTAGAAGTAGGATTAGTATTAATTTAAAATATAGTTTATATTTATCTAAATTATCTATAACATTTTTTAAAATTACTGTAGATAACAACTATAATTAATATTTATTTAAACAACCTTCATCTAATCTCATTTATACAAGCTGAAATATCTAATACTAATTTGACATTTATTCTATATTATGTAAATAGTGTACAATATAAGTAACATGTAAAAAGTAATAAAAGTTATGAAATAAATCCTAAAATTTTGAGGAAAAAAATTGTATAATATAGTTTAGATCCTTAATGTACTAGAAAAATAGCTTTATATATATTTTTATACTAAATTCACCAATGAGCACTATACTAAATATATGTAAAATAATACAAATTATATAATAAGTCAATAATAGTTATTTAAAAATCCAGAAATTCTACAAATATTTATTTTGAAAAATCAAAGGGTTTACAAAAGTCTTATCTAGATAAGGATTAAGAAGGGTTTTAATTCCCCTTAGATTTTTCACTATTTAATTCAAATTGATTTAAAAGTAACTCAATCAAATATAATCCAATGTTGATAGAGACTAGAATTTATTTAAACCCAAATAGATAATTCTATTATTAAATTTAAACCAATACATTCATATCTAAATCCAAATCCTATTTAAATATAGATAAATTACACATTTAAATTAAACTATTTAATTTAAATCAATAAATCAAATCATAATTTAATTTATCACAAATATATCCAAAATATCTTTTTATAAAATTTATATAATAATTAATTTTGAAAATTCTAATATATATTTTAAATATTAGTAGGAAATAACTTCAAAATACCCTTTAAATAATTTAGGTAAAAATAATTTTGAAAATAAACATAAATATTTACATATTTAAAATACCTTCTTGCTAAATAAATTATTATAAATAATAAAAATAAATTTTGAAAATATACATGAAATAATTTTTATGCGCTTTACACGAGTAGAATATTCACATAATCTAGTTTTTCTAAATTACCACTTATTAAAATAAGATAGCCTTTTATAAATAACTAAAATAATAAGTTTTGGCAACCTCGATAGGTACTTTTCACAACTTTTAATAAAAATAATTATTCTATATATAATTTTGAAACCATTACCGATAATAAAATCAAAAACTATTTTTCTAAAAATATGTGCCTCGCACATATTCGCACTCGACGAGTAAATACGAAAAAAATGCAAATTCCCGCACGACGTACAATACGACTATGCGACGTATAAATACAAAAAAATCAGTACTAATATATAGTAGAAATTTAGGGATTTTACATCCTCCCCAACTTACAAGAATTTCGTCCTCAAAATTAAGAATAAGTAGGGGGTAAGAAGACACAAGGGGTATATTGGTAATGACAATTCGACGAGTCCTTGGACGAGGCAAAAAACAGCATAAACAAGCATTATTATTATTATTATTATTATTATTATTATTATTATTATTATTATTATTATTATTATTATTTAAATGGTGTCATTTATTTTATTAATCATATATTAGTTTGTTGTTTTGTTAAATATTATTATTTACATTATAATTACTATTATTTTCTAGCAAAATTTCAAGTTAGTTTTTGAAACACTAAAATATTCTTTTCGATTATAGGTACATATATTTGACTAGTTATATTTTTGGGTCTAAATGATTTAGGAATATTTTTAAATATTTATCTAAAATAGATAGTTTAAATTTTGAAATATAGTTTGCACCTTAATCATATTTTACAACTTAGAGTATTTTGACTAATAAGATGTAACTTTCAAAATTATTGTATATACATATTTTCAAGTATTTCCGTGAATGAATTTTTACAAGTAAACATATTTTTAAGTAATATAAATATTTTATAAGAATTTGTATATTTATCTACTCCACAGATTTTTTCGATTATTCTCATTACTCATGACTAATCTTGCTTGCCTATTTACTCGCGACCTCGGACCCCTACACAACGACCATGGCTATTGGACTATTGAGACATGACAGAACATCGCACCATTGGATGACACACCAGGCAAGATACCTTATCTTATTTACTGTTTATAATTATATGCATCTTTATTTATTTATTTACTGCATATTTATTATTTGTTCTCAGTTGGATCCATTACTTGCTATTTTTAGTTCACTTTATTTTGCTTTCAATTATTTTTTCTTCTTGCCTTTTTGTATGTATATGGACCTAGTCTTAGCGAACTACCTTCTGTTAGTGTACTTGGAAGGGAGAAGACAGTTAAATGTATGGGCTACCCCAAATCCAAAAAGATGTAGTAACTGCGTACTACGGTAGTCGAGTCGCGAGGGTCACTAGCCTCGAGCTATGTGGACTGATGGGTCACGTGGGCCGCTCGCCTCGAGTTATGTCGGCTGATAGTATTGGTACTTGACGTGTGCGTGTTGTGAGTTATTACCTTGTCCTAGGGGAGTCATCCTTCACCTGCACATACATATTGATGTCTTCTAAATTGCCTACTAGAAAGGTTAGGAGACCTTAGCAAATTTTATATTCTAATCATGACATAAAAAAATGTCACATCGCGGAATAGTATGTTACCCCTTGTCCTTGTCTGGTTGTAGGGATAGCATACTGTTTCGATGATGGGATATTGAGCCGTGTTATGGTTTGGACACTTTACTTTATCTTTATTTTATGGTGCATTATATCCAGTTCATATTATTTATGTATCTTGTTACGTCCCTCTGAGGACCTGGTATCTCGCCAGGTGTGTACCCTTGTCTTTCGCAGGTGTTCTAGCCGTGGCCATGATCATCTCTATTTTCTCGAGGATGATTTCACTTTGACCGTCTTCGCTTCGCTCGCCAAAATCTCTCTTTTGTGATGTATTTTTTTCATAGTTGGCAGTGGATTTGTCTCCGCCCAACTACATGTACCAATGACAATTCATAGTTGATTATATGATATTCTTTATTCTTTCATTTTGTGTGGATGAGATTAGTTCACTCTTAGTTCTCTGCATTTTACAGCTTATGTATTCATACGATGTTCCATATATTGGAGTATACTTCGTATGTATACAGCTGGCATGTCTATGTACCTAGTCCTACGTATTTTAGGACTGGGGCGTTACATGTTTTTGTGGTGGCCCACGCAGGTCGAGTTTATCACTTCGGTTACGTAATTGTACTGATGTGAGCCTGCAATATAGGATTAGTGTCTAGGAATCTCATCTACAAGCTTGACCTCCTCCCTTGCTTCAATTTTCAAACTCTCATTACCACCCTTAAATTGCATCCTGCTTGAACTCTTTTTACCGTGAACTCTTATTTTAGTGACAGTTAGGAAGATGACTACACTGTTATATGCTCATAGGTCAAACACATGGCTAGGAAGATTACATTGACAATTAGTGTACATTGAGGTCTTATTTGAGTTATAAAGACATTTTTCCTAAAAGTTTAATTTTTAAGGATTAGTTTATTCCAAGTTGGGTAGTAGCATATTACCGCCATAAAAGGATAGTTGAAATTTTATTTTGATATTACAAGGTGGTATACACAAGAGGATAGCTAGATCGAGAAAACAAAATTTTATGAATTTGAAATTGCAAAATAGTTATGAGTTATTAGGGATATGAAATCGATTTGAAAAATATCATAAGTTTTTATATTGTGACACATGATTTACGGTTAACTTTAGTTTGGATTGTAATATGATAAAGTTTATCTCGAGATTGATTAAAGAGTTTAAATTATGATTTTGTAGACGACTAGAGAAGACGAAAGTTTAGAAGGGAGAAAGAGCTTGAGGTTTTAAATTGCGCATACGATTTATAAGTTTATTTAATTTTGAGTTTGAAGAGATGATGGTAAAAAATTTGTTTAAAATATTTTGGAAGATATGGAATAGACTTTGAAGGAAAAAAATTATGTGATCTATGATTTATAAAGTTATTTAGATTTTGAGTTTAAAGCCTTGATTATGGATATTTAAATTTTGGGAAAAAAAGAAAAAAAAAGAGGGGTATGTTCAATTTGCGATATACAAGGACTATTTCGAGATTGATTAGAGATTTAGATTTTGATTAAACTTGACAGCCTAAGATAATTAGAAATTTTGGTTTGAGAATTTTATTGAGGAACTTAAAATTGTTAGATTAGATCATATATTGGTGAAGGACCAAGAAACAAGCAGGGTCACCCTAATGAGATGCAAGTATTCCACAATAAGTTGCCATACCACCTATGATTATGATATGACATATACATAAGTATAGTTAGTCATCGACCAAATTGTATAACTATATCTTTATCTTGACCCACTCGACCTTTCCTCAAATCTAGATCTTTATTCGTGACCATCTAAATATTTGAAACTTAGAAATGATTAGAATCATTCTCTTGACCATACCCTTATCCATGAGACTATTTTCTCTCTAGAAACTGTGTCGCCAACTTAATTTAACTCGATCTACGAGATTTCCTAAAAAAAAATTATTTCGTGCTTTAACATTTTATTTTGTGCATTAATTAGTACCTTATAAAAACCCACCTTATATTTTGATCATTTGGTGTTCCCTATCATGACTTTGATATTTGGAGCACAACACTAAACTTTTCTTTCCAACAAATTTCACATGCAAAACCTAGACGAGCTCACCTTCATGTAGGTATATTATGTCCCACTAAAACACGTCCCCTTGTACTCTATTTTATGATACGACTTTCGGGTCATAAAGACTAAACTATAACCCTTACAATGATACCAAAATACTTTCTGCCATCAATTAGGGTCCAACATTGACTCAAATCTTTCGACCGATATATGAGTGTGTTCTACCTGATTCCTTAAATGCTTAACTTTGTGTCTTACCCATTGTCCCATTACACCACTAGTTTAACTCTTGTAAGTTGGATAGAGTACCTCACAACCTAACAAGCCCTTGCCTTTGTGACGCATATGGAAAAGCTTACTTAGATTGTAGAAATTGTAGGACTCTAACCATTTAACCAACCAAGTCATAGATAAGGAAACACTAGAACCACTGCATAGGCCCGAACTTCGGGCAAGACTAAATTTTAAAGGATCTTGGGCTATTTAATTTCCTTCATCATCCACTGCTTATATTTTGACTATCTTATGTTGCTATTATAGTCTAGTTTTGCAAGCTTACTCTTTATCGAGCTTGTTCGTGACATATGTTTATTGTGGGCGCCCACTAATACATTGTCTTATCAGAACCGATGTATTATGGTTTGATCAACCATAGTGCACTTGGTTCAATTTTTGTATATTGTTCAACGTGGATGGAGACATAGTTAAACTTGGCCCTAGAGTCTCACCCGCGACTGTCTTGACAATTATTTTGGAACTTATTCAGTCATCTTTGAACCAATCATTCGAATTCGATAATGTCTTCTTCGAACTCTTTATTTTTGCCTTTCGCCTGTTTTAGAAAGACAAACACCCGTACTTGATATTTTCTTAGTTGTCCACTGTCTATTGACAGATAGTTAGCCAGTGACCATCCGATGTGACTGTAACCCCATCTTGAATTAATCGTCCTCCTCGTGACACTAGATTTATTATCACGACTTTCTTATCATTCTTGAGACTTAAGAATGAATCAAATCATTTCCTTAATCAAACCTAAACCCATACAACCATATTTTCTCAAGGAACCATACCTCCAAAGTCTCTAAGTTATTCTGTTTGATCCTCCCAATGCTTTATTATTTCTCGAATTATGTTATCATGATTGTCTTAGCTAGCGACCCTCGTCCATTACCATATTCGTGAATTATTTTCCTATTTAACGAATTTATGACTTTCTAATAGCACGTTATGTTAAACCCCGTTTCCTTGCCTCGCCAAATGAATTGTTCATACTTTCTTATCGTTAAACTCTTGTACCCTACCTATTCCTAAATTTCGAGGACGAAATTCTTATAAGTTGGGTAGGATGTAAAACCCCTAAATTTCTACTATTTATTTTTTTATTTAATTTGGTACTGTTTTTTTTATTTATACGTCGCGTAGTTGCATTGTACGTCGCGCGCAAAATTTCGTTTTTCAAAATTGCTCAACGAATATGAATATGTGTGAGCGTACATATTTTTAGAAAAATATTTTTCTATTTTTATAGTTCAAAATAATATATATATAATAATTATTTGTATTTTACTTAAAGTTTTGAAAAGTATCGTATCAAGATGGCCAAAACTTATTATTTTTATTTATTTATAAAAGGCTAGCTTATTTAATAGTGGTAAATTAGAAAAATACTTTTTATGCAAATATTTCTTGCACATGAGGTACATGAATTTGAATTCATATATATAATTCCATTTTCGAATTTATTGATATTAATATTTTATTATTCAAAAAGATATTTAAAAATATTTATTATTTTCAAAATTATTATTATTGGTATTTTTGGAAAATATATTTGGAAATTATTGTGGCCATTTTAAATCATGATTTGATTTTATGGATTTAATTTAAATAGTTTAAAGGTAGAATTTATATTTAATTTGAGTTTAGATTATCTAGATATAAATTGAATATTGAATTTGAATTTAGATTTGATTTATTGACCTAGATGGAATTATCCATCGGGGTTTAAAACTCCATAATCCTTATCCAACTGTGAATTCCCACCTCCTATATAAGGAAAGGTACTCATCCATAAAATTCCACAAACCCAAACTTCACAATTCGTGCAACGTGTTATGCATCGTATCCATGACCATAATCTTATTCCAATTTTTGGTACAGCTATCCGTGTCGTGTCCGACACCCCGGACACGACGATAACACTACAGAACCACCATCGATCCCTTCTTGCCATCACCGTTCCAACAACTCCCGACACCGGCAAGCACTCAGCCAACCCCGTCTCTACCGCTGCCCCACCAGCGTCCCCGACCACCATCACCAACCTGCCTTCCCGACCCCGGCGACCTTCGCCATCATCGTCCGTACATCCCTCAACAGACCCGGCCGAACCCAGCCTGCACCACCACCAAAACTCAAACCCGGACACCGCCAACTCCGTTCCAGTCTCGACTTCGGCCAAATCCCACCGCTACTACCATCGTCACCATCATCAACAACATCATCCTCTTCTTCCGACCAGAAACCAACCACCACCACCCCAACAAAATTTCTTTCGATCGACCCACAGTACTCCGTAACACCAACACCATCATCTAGGAAACGAATGAGGAGGGGGAACCCTAACCTGACCTCCAGCCTCCGCTTGGGTTCCCCGACCGTCGTCGTGTGCTGGCAAGCCGTCGTCGCTGCCCGTGCCGACGGATCCGCCAGATCCATGCTCGGGACCCCTCCTCGACCCCAGCGCACCGCACTTTCCTCGCCACCGGCTCCGCGTCGCGCCGCCGAGTGCACCGACCTACCGCGATCTCCATCGGAGCGCCGCCACCCGTCTGCCTCCCGCTTCATCTCCTCGCCGCCCGCAGTGCCGGAGTTCCCCGTCGCTCTCCGCCTCCACCCGGCCGCCATGCCACCGAAAGCCTTCACGAGCCACCGCTCTGTCGCGCTGCTCACGGACGACCATCTGCCGCCCCGGTAAACCCCCTTCCCGCACTTCCTCTCTCTCTCGACCTCTCTCTATCTCTCCACTTCTTTCTTCATTTTTTCCTTCTAAAAGAAAGCACTGTTGTATATATTATTAGTTTTATTATTATTATTATTATTATTATTATTATTATTATTATTATTATTATTATTATTATTATTATTATTATTATTTATTGTTATTATTATTTATTATTATTATTATTATTATTATTATTATTATTATTATTATTATTATCATTTATTTAAATGGTGTCATTCTTATTTTTATTATTATTATTATTATTTTATCATTATTATTTTATTTAAATGGTGTCATTTATTTTATTAATCATACATTAGTTTGTTGTTTTGTTAAATATTATTATTTACATTATTATTACTATTATTTTCTAGCAAAAATTTTAAGTTAGTTTTTGAAGCACTGGAATATTCTTTTCAATTACAGGTGCATATATTTGACCAGTTATATTTTTGGGTCTAAATGATTTAGGAATATTTTTAAATATTTATCTAAAATAGATAGTTTAAATTTTGAAATATAGTTTCCACCTTAATCAGATTTTACAACTTAGAGTATTTTGACTAATAAGATGTAACTTTCAAAATTATTGTATATACATATTTTCAAGTATTTCCATAAATGAATTTTTACAAGTAAACATGTTTTTAACTAATATAAATATTTTCTAAGAATTTGTATATTTATCTACTGCACAAATTCTTCCGATTATTCTCATTACTCATGACCAATCTTGCTTGCCTATTTACTCGCGACCTCGGACCCCTACACATCGACCATGGCTATTGGACTATTGAGACATGACAGAACATCGCACCACCGGACGATACACCAGGCAAGATATCTTACCTTATTTACTGTTTAGAATTATATGCTTCTTTATTTATTTATTTATTTATTTATTTACGACATATTTATTATATGTTCTCAGTTGGATCCATTACTTGCTATTTTTAGTTCACTTTATTTTGCTTTCAGTTATTTTTTCTTCTTGCCTTTTTGTATGCATATGGACCTAGTCTTAGCGAACTACCTTCTGTTAGTGACCTTAGGAGGGAGAAGACAGTTAAATGTATGGGCTACCCCAAATCCAAAAAGCTGTAGTAACTGCGTACTACGATAGTCGAGTCGCGAGGGTCATTAGCCTCGAGCTATGTAAACTAATGGGTCACGTGTGCCGCTAGCCTCGAGTTATGCCAGCTGATAGTATTGGTACTTGACGTGTACGTGTTGTGAGTTATTACCTTGTCCTAGGGGAGTCAGCCTTCACCTGCCCATACATCGAGATGTCTTCTAAATTGCCTACTAGAAAGGTTAGGAGACCTTAGAAAATTTTATATTCCAATCATGACATAGAAAAATGTCACATCGCGGAATAGTATGTTACCCCTTGTCCTTTTCTGGTTGTAGGGGTATCCTACTGTTTCGATGATGGGATATTGAGCCATGTTATGGTTTGGACAGTTTACTTTATCTTTATTTTATGGTGCATTATATCCAGTTCATATAGCATATTCTTTATGTATCTTGTTACGCCCCTCTGAGGACCTGGTTATCTCGCCAGGTGTGTGCTCTTGTCTTTCGCAGGTGTTCTAGCCGTGGCCATGATCATCTCTATTTCCTCGAGGATGATTGCACTTTGATCGTCTTCGCTTCGCTCGCCAAAATCTTTCTTTTGTGATGTATTTCTTTTCATAGTTGGTAGTGGATTTATCTCCCCCCAACTACTTGTACCAATGATAATTATGGTTGATTATATGATACCCTTTATTCTTTCATTTTATGTGGATGAGATTAGATCAGTCTTGGTTCACTGCATTTTACAGCTTATGTATTCATACGAGGTTTTCATATATTGGCGTATACTTCGTATGTATACAGCTGGCATGTCTATGTACCTAGTCCTACGTATTTTGGGAATTGGGGCGTTACACTAGGTATTCGGCGAGTTCTACGTCCTCTTCGGCTACCCCCTGCGATCCCAAAGGTTGGGATGCCGTCTTGGGCAACTTGACCACCAAGGGTCGAACTTGAAATATTGGCTTGCTTGAGTATGTTGGATCGGCATTTAGTTGCCGGCTCGTCTTGAGAAGACGGGTGACAATTAGCTCGGCAAGAGATTCTGTGTCTTCCGATGGTCTTCGGATGAATTTTGGTAATTGGATCACCATCGGCCCTATGATGGACTTTGGCTCTTGAATTTGGGAGTCGGCTGACTATTGATTCCAACTGCGCATCTTGAACGACAGAACTAGGCACCTCTTCATGCAGGGTTGCGACCAGGGGTGCTGTTTTGCCTGATTTACGAGTCTGGAGGTGAATTATCAACGGTTTCTCTAGCCCTATGATGGTCTCTAGTTTGTTAATGATGTACTTCTTGGATTCTTCTTATAAACAAGCCTCCGAAGAATAATAAGACTCAACCCCTTTGAAGGGATCAATGTTGGCAAATTCGGTCCTCACGAAGCTGTGTCTATTGACATACTTGAAGCACTGGTGGTGGGTGGATGGCACGATCATATAGTCATGTATACACTGACGCCCCAAAAGGATATTATAAGGTGTGTCTACCTCTATGACGTAGCAGGTAACCATCGTCTTCAAATCACCAATCTGGCACTTCAACCGGATCTTTCCTAGGGGATAGCTCCTTCCCGAGTTAAAATCGCTAATGGCAGTGTTGGTTGCCGCTAGCCGATGCATAGGGATGCCAAGAAGTTGGAGCAGACTTTTCGGGATGATGCTTATTAACGAGCCAGGGTCGATATGCATCCGATCCACCTTGATGTCACCTATGTATCCAGTGTAGTACAAGGGGCGATCATGCAAATTGGACTTGATCAACATGTCCTGCGGAGTAAATATGATGTTGGGCAATGCATCTGTGCTATCGCCGCCCTGTAGATCTGCTGGCGGGTCTTCCCCTGGAGGCTTGACCTGAGCTAAGTAGGCATCAGCATTCTGGAGTGCTTCGCTTAATGTGACACGAAGATCCTTGGAGAGCCTTAGGAGCTCGTATAGCGACAACTTTGCTGGCGTATTAGCCAATTGTGCTAATATGTCGAAGTTGTAAGGTCTCTCCAGTCCTTGAGGTACATCATTGCGGAGTGGCCTATCGAAGCGGGTTTTCGTTTTCTTGGACTTATCCGCCAGTTGACGCTGAGATGGCCTTGGAATATCATAAGGAGGCAATATTGTCGGCTGAGGATCTTCGGCTGGACTATCCCGTGTGGGCTGAACTTGTGCTCCAGACCGGGTAACAACATCTGCAGCTTCTTCAGCTTCGACTGAAATTGTGTGGCAGGCTCACTTCCTGTATTTCTTCTTGTTGGTAGGAGATGACACCCTCTGGGTAACTTCGGGTACCAAGTCTGGATGCACCCACATGATCTCTCCTCGCGATGTGGTGAGAGGTACCAATCCAGATGTTTGGCTCCGGATGGGTAAAAGATTAGTAACCTCTATCGTTGCCCGAGGGACAGGTATGACCCCGTCTAGAGTGCTTGTCGGAAGGAAGTCGCCGAACTAAATAGATACCATGTTCGCCGGTATGGTAACCTCTTCAAAGTCTATCGACAGAGCTTTGGATTCGATAGGACTCTGAATGTACCGCTTCATTTGGAAGCAATCATGAGTGGCATGATGGACATAGCAGTGGAAGTGATAATACGTTGGGTCTTCCATTTCTGCTGTTCGGGGCTCGCGCCTTGGTGGAGGGAGCTGGATCCTACCCCCTGCAAGAGCATATCGAAGATAGGTTTGACATGACTATCTTTAAATGAGTAATTGACCTAGGGCCACGGACCTTTCGCCTATTTTTGTTCGGGCTTCTGAGTCGCATCACTGACCATGGCCTGTTTGCCTTTGTTGTCCCGGTTAGTGGTGGCACCACAGTTGCTGTTACTGGAGGTGGACCCAGGACATCTGTCTTTATCTTCTCCATCTGGGATATATAATCCCAACTGGCGAGCCTTCTTCAATTTCGCCTCTGCGTTGGTAGCACTTATGATGAAGGTTGTCCAATCCATGAACTGATCGTCGCCCATCCAGAGGCTAATTACGGGGAGCAACTTCTTCTGGCAGATTTCAATCAAGGAGCTCTCGGGATTGCCTTGGGACAATCTCATTGCGGATTGGCGGAACCGCTCGATGTAGTTCCTCGTTAGCTCCCTCTTTCCCTGAACGACGTCCATGAGAGACGACATCGTTACGTCATGCCCCACCTCGTAAAATCTTTCCAGGAACATGTGTTTGAAGCCGTCAAAAGAATGAATGCAGTTGTCGGAAAGGTTGCGGTACTAGTCGAACGCGATCCCCTCCAATGCTCCGATGAATAGTCGCGTGAGGATGGCATCACTATGCGGCAAGTGGTCGGTTGTGACTTCAAAGTAAGTCATGTACCGATTAGCAGAGATCTTTCCATCATAAGAATCGATATGGAACGGCTTGTACCGCGGTAGAAAAGGCACATCTCTTCATGCAACGGGATATGGCTGCCGTATTCTGAGACCCCGAGAGGAGTCTCGGGCATTGAACATTACCCGAAGTTCCTGGACTTTCCTCCTTGCCTCCTTGTCTTCATCTGCAGCTGAAGGAACGGATGGTGCTACGGGATCATCATCCAAAGGAGGGGCGGTCGTGTTAGAGTCAGCGTTGACTACGGGTCCCAAGCTTGTTTGTCCGGGCGTCCTTGTTGGTTGAGTTGGCAAGGCGACTTTGATCTCATCCACGAACTTGACCAAGGGCAGGAGCATGTCTTCCAGCACTTTTAGACGTTGTCGGTCGGAAGGCGCTTCATGATCTTCATCAGCCATAAAGACTGTCCTCACATGGGTAGAGGTGGAAGGGATTGTGGCAGAGGTATCTCGGTGTCGTACCCTTGTATAAAGAAATCGTCAGGGAATGTCGGAATATCATCTTCGTCAGACTCGGAAGGGGTGCTACCCCCTGTGTAGGAAGCCGCATCGTCTTGGTGAGGGTGGTGGCCCTCAGGGAAGTCCAAGTCTGTTGCACAGTTCTGGGGTATCTCTACCCCCTGCATGTTCTCTTGGTACACCGGATTGTCGCATACATTAAGGGGACTGCTACCCCCAGCTTCATCTACTCTCAAGGAGGCCGAAGGTGCACCCCCGGGTGCCGAAAGCTTCTTTTTGGATCGAGTGCCTAAATAAACACCCCTGTGTTTGTCGATGGGAACCCCCCAGATGAGGGTCTCCTTGCAGTACTAGCCGAGATGGTCGGGCTGGAAGAGCCTGTCTTCTTTCCTCTCTTGCCAGAAGGAACTTTTTGAGTTGAATTACAGGAGGTGAAAGAAAAATCCTCGTCCCCTGGAATTTGGACAGGTGCTGGCTGCTGCAGTCACTGGAAAACTGACTGGCGATCTTCAGGTGCTGCTGATTTGTCGCAACAGCAGTTGATGATGACTTGGGTGCAACGACACCCCGAGAGGGACTCATTGCATACTGACGCTGCCGTCTTGCGTTTGTGAGTAATAACGTCACGTAAGTCGGTAGGAAGCTTCTCTACCTTTGCACCCAACTTGTGAACTCGGGAATCCCGAGCGCACGGGTGCTTAGGCATCATGTTTGATCCGTGGCTAGTAAAAGCACTTGCTCTGTATCTTTAGAGGGAGACTTTAAAGACCCACCCTATCCGTTAGCCCTGGGGGGATGCGGGTGGTTCTGTACAGCTTTCCGTCAGGAGCCCGTGTAACGGTCAACGGAGCCCACTGACAGTCAGCAACTTGGACAGTTGAGTGGGCTGGTTGGGCCCGTACTGCCCTAGACTTTTTTGACTTAGCACCCGAAGGCGCATAGTAAAAGGAGTCTAGATTGATACATCCCACATCTTTAGTAAGCCGCATGGCGTCGGGCCGGCATGAGAGGCGGTCGAACACAGAGCTTCTGACAGGGCCGCATGAGACGTCCTGTTTGAAGCCAGGATTGGTCGTCGCATGGACCATCTTCTTGCGACTAGAGCTAGCTGCCGCATGGATCATCTTCCGGCGGCTAGAGTTGGTTGTCGCATGAGTTGGCTGCCTGCGGCCAGAGTTGGCTGCCGTATGGACAGACTGTCGATCTCCTCTATGCGGCTCCTTCTTCGTCCGCATGGATTTCCTTTGTGCCCCCATCGTAGTATTTTCCTCTACTGGATTTGGGGACAGTGGGGTCCTCCGCTGTCGGAAACAAAGCCGCAGGAGAGTTCTGGTCACCGTCTTGGGTTGGAGAAGGAGCTTCTACGAGAACTTGGTCGGGGAAAACAGTTTTGCGCACCGATGCCTTGCGAGTCCTCTTTAGGTTGGCTCGCTTCTGAGACGGGTTGGTGCTCCTTTCAGAGAGCAATTCTTTGAAGGCTTGTTGGTTAAAATGAACCACAAGCATCTGCTGTGTAGAGCCGAGCTTGGACGCGTCATATTGTGTCACCAACTTCTCATCGGAAGAGAAGGATCTCCCCAGCAGAGTCGCCATCAAGTTTGCCATAAAAAATCAAAGACAGGTATTACAGAACACTGAATTTGATTGCGAACTCGCTTGTACAAAGGAAAGCCTATAAAAAAATCCTAGGAAATAATCTAAGTACAATTGTTTAGTTTTGATTCTGGGGGTGACGGTGGAGGCTCGGAAAAGTGCTATCAACTCTGCCTTACTCCGTGGACTATCTGATGTAGTCTCTAGCTCGTGAAGAAATTGCTTTTCTCTTGAAGTTTGCCAGCCTTTTGCAGGGGTGTGGCACCCTGCTATTTATAATAGGATGTATTTTGAGCCGCATAGACGGCTTACGGTCACGTGGCTGATTAGCACGCGAAGACCCGCTCTTTGACTGCCATTTGTCGATTTGTTGGGATTTTGTTGCAACAAATCTGGGTAGTTAAGGACTTGGTCAAATTGCCACGTGTCCTATTGCGTGTAGTTTTCTCAGTCTTCGATCATGTGGGGTCTCATGAGACTCATGCGGCTTGGATCATAGTTGCTCTTGGCTGCATGAAGTTTGGAGACTTTTGGGGCCGTATAAGTCTGAGCCGCATAAGGTTCATGCGGCTTAGATGACACTCTTCTGGCTGCATGGAGGTGTACGAATCCTGCTTTTGGGTGACGTCTCACGTCTTATCTTTCTTGTCGAAGTGTCAGAACTGTCATGTTTTGCCAGGAGTTGTCAGCTTTATCAGTCGAAATGCTCCTCTTGGCCGTCTATCTTCCTTCTACAGCTGTTTGTCGATGGGCCGCATATGTCTTTGAACCGTCATGCAGCTTTCCTTCATGCGGACCTGTTTGGCCCACAGTACCTATGCGGTAATTTGTAATCCGCATGAACCTCATATTTTTTATGGTTCTACACCGTCGGCATCGAATCGATCACGGATGAATGCATAAGAACCTTTCCAATTAATGGATCGATTTCTCTTAAAATGAGTCTAAGAGTTTTCTCTGGATGTTTTGCTGCTTGGTTTTGATGGATGCTTTTCTGAATGGTTTTTGATGATTTGATTCTTGCCCTTTTTTATTGAATTCATTCTTGAGAATTCTGAGAGAAAGGAACATAAACGAGACGGAGTATTAACCAAACCTTTGGTGCCATCGCAGGCGGACGCGTGACTGAAGGCTAATCGCACAAGTATTCCTCTTTCTCTCGACAATTCTCTAATTGGTGACTAGTGGATTCTCTATGGTGGTTTGACCCTTTTTTGCTACTCCTTCATATAAATTAATAAATTCTCTTGTTGCCTTTGCTACATCTGTTAACATGATGCTTATAATGCCATAAGTCAATACTACTAAGATGCTAGTACTGTAATGAACATTAAAATGAATTTATTATGATGTTAACACCAATGTATGAATGAAATGCCACATGACCCTATGGTAACTGAAATGATGTGACAAATGTTATATTATAACAAATTGATGCAATGTAAATTGATGAGACAAATGCTGGGATAGAGTAATTACTATGTGATGATGCGATGAAGGAGAATGAGTATGCTGCTTATTTACTTTCATGTAAATTTTACTATGCACACTATGCTTCGAGTCGGACATGCATTCGCATAATCATGAACAACTTGTGCACAAGGGGAGAATTGTTTCCTCGAACGGTAGCTGGGGCACTGGGATCGATTTGTCCTGGGAAGAAATATAAATGTACTTTAAGGGTACGTGGTATCGGGACATTCATTCAGGCTTGCAATCTATTTGAATGATGCTTCGCATACCGTACGAAGTCTGTCACGACCCGCACCCACTGTGAGGGTACGAGAACGTAACAACGCCCAGCCTACGCCGCAGTGTCGGCGGTAGAACGCTGTCCTAGGTCAATCATCTAACAATATAAAGGTACCTGTACAGTATATACACTCCGAATGGAGGTGACATAACAATATACAGTCTCAATCACATCTAAGGCAGAATGATAAAAATAAAAGATAGATAGATACTGGAATAAAAAGATCCACAGGATACAATCAGAGAGAAAGAGTCTAAGTGTCTACTGCCATACAAACTGAACATCCAACTCAATACAAGTCTCTAAAACTGAAAAGAAGGAATGTATACAATCTAGATCTCAAATGACAGAAAATAGAAAACCTAGACTAGGGAGCCTCAGTCTCTAAACTAGTGGATCAGGCTGGAAATCTGGGTCACACATGGCATCTACAGCTGTCCCATAGTAGGTATCTATGCAGGCCTCCTCCTCATCCTCTGTAAAATTTTCAACAGGTCCAGTCAGGACGGGAGAGAGCACAAAACATCTCACGCAGTTCATAACGAGTTAGGAAATATAAAGCATGCAATAGAGTAAAGTACATGAATGCTGAAAGAAGAAGATATATGAAAAATAGTAGAGATTTGATAACAGGAAATATCTAAATATGATAAGTAAGACTGTAAGGAACATGTGATTTTAGAGCACAATATGGTTATGTAAACGGGTTAGGTTATACAATAAAATGGGACTCCTTTGTACGTGGGTGTACAATGGACATATACAATTTCTTATACAATACGATTGATCACATAACCATTTTCTACTCCCCCTCCCCAATCAATACACAAGGATCCAATTCAGTTACGTTACCTTATACAATGGCTTGTACAATGACTTGTACAATGGCTTGTACAATGACTTGTACAATAGCTCAATGTGATACTGAGAGTACAATATGCACAATGAGTGTACAATGATAAGGTATTCAATAAATACAACATGTAAGTGAAACGTACATCACAATATGTACTTAGTGAATACAAGGAGATAACATCTCAGAAGAAGATCCATATAGTACCAATCCGTGATAATGAATCGTGTCAGCATCAAGTACAGTAATCTAGAGCAAGAATGTAAATCCATACAAGTATGAAACGGTCAGAGAATGTACTCGCCTGATAGCCTGAGTGTCTGAAGAGAATATACTGTCCGAGGAGGGGTGTCTGTCTCCTATAGAACAGTACAAGTCACAACAAGTCTAAAATAATAAAATGAAGCTCTACTATGCATTCTACATGAAACTAGGTCCATCTAGGCCAAAGTCAACTCTTGGTCAACTCTGGTCAACCCTAGAAGTCAAACTAGGTCAACCAAGTCAAACCTAAGTCAAATAAGTCTCACTAAGTCTAACCAGCCTATTCTAGTAAACACACACCACATCTAGGCTATACCAGCCAAACACAAGCACATATCAAGGCACATCCTATTCATGCTTATCAACATTATATATGTATATAAAAAGAGAGGAAGGAACTAACATGTAAGCTATGTGTGTGTGTGAACATGGATGTGTACATGAAAAGGAAAATTCAGCACTAGGCCCTATATCTATATTAGATACCTATAAGATACACAAATTATATTATATATATAAACATACACTCATTACATTATACATACATATATTATATTACATACATACACATATTCATATATAACATGTACCTACATATATATATAGAGAGAATGGCATGTGTGTGTAGAGGGTATATGGAAAACAGTGTACAAATAAGAATATAGGTAACAAGTTTCAGGTTTAAAATCTAATAACAGTTCAATTGAAATTAATCTCTAGTAGTAGCATATCCAAAGTCCATTTCAACCCCATTGCTCAACATAGTTAAGAAAAGGAATTTCAGGTTTAGCTATCAATTCCCTTCACAGTTATTAGGAGAGGAAGAGGGAAATCAGTTCAGTTATTAAGAGAATAATTCTCAGATTTTGCAATGTCAATATCAGAAATTTAGTGTTCAGGTGAATGTGTAAACATACCACATCATGTAATGTGAGAGTGTGTCATGAGAATAACTTAAGAGTATGTGTGTGTGTGGGGACATTAGTGACTAGGAAAATCTAAAAATAGTGTATCATGAGGGTGTATATCAATGTAGAGTGTGATACAAGGAATTAAAGTGTGTGTGACTGTGTGCATATGAGTGTCCATAGGAGGGTGTACCTGTGTGCAGTGTTCCAGTGAAGGGAAGTATCAGAACAGTGTGTGTGAGGCAATGGCAGTAAAGGGTGTGCAGAGGGAACACAGTGAAGTGAATGCATGAATGCAATGTGTGTGTGTGCAATGAAGTGAGGCATGTGTGAAACAGTGAGAGAGTGACAGGGAGTGGACTGTCCCTGTGTGACAGTAAATAATTCTCAGAAATTAATGTACTACACAGTGACTGAACTCTTAGATTTGAACCCAATATCAAATCTCAGTCTTCAATCCAAAAGCAGTGAACCTAAATCTCAGGAAACATGCACAAGGGAAATTCTCAGGTAATAGCAAGTGTCATTTAAGTTAACTATCAGTTATCTAGTATTTGCCTATGGTTTCAAAACATGAAAACTCCATTGAACCCAAAATTGTCCCAAATCAAACCAAAAACGACACACACATAGGGGCATGTAGGAGAGTCATATCAGGGCCTTAATTACATGTAATTAACAGCATAGATTAGGTAAAAAATGATGCTAAACTTCATTCTCAAAATCTGGAAAAAATTAGAATACAAAGAACAGTTCACAGTTTTTGGATAATAGGGAAATCGAGAAGTAATAATCAAAATTGATTTAAAACACTAAAACAGTGGTTGGTAATGAACCTACAACATGTGCTCGTGTCATGTGATGTGTTTGTGTCCCAGCAAGAGGACACAAACGTGTCCAATCAATAAAAACACCCAAATAGTGCACTGAGACACTGTGCAGTGTGCACAGGCTCGTGCACGTGTGCACGCGTGTCGTGCACTCGACATGACACGAGTGGGGTCTCGTGGTTGTGTCCACACCTAGCTAAGGTCTAGGTGCACGTGTCCAATCACCTGTATCGTGTCTACAGTGTCGCGTGTCCGATTAAACGTGCCGTATCAGTGGCTAAATAACTCGTGTGCACAGACAGGGGGAAATCGGTGCGGTTGGGATTTCTCCCAAACTGCTCGATAAGACGAGCTGAAAATTGGTCAAAGTCATGTCAGTCACGTGTCCTAAGTGTCACCAAAATATCATCCCCAATGGTGTCGTGTCGTGTCCGCTACAGACCCCGATAGGCAGGGGAGCACTGTAGCGGTGCGCGCGGTCGTGTGCAGCGCATGTCCACCACAACGAATCCGATACAAACGACACGATAACCAACACAGAAGATCAAAAACGCATAAGCAAGCATGAAACTAAATTTCTTATTCAAAAACTTTCCAAAAACGAGATCAAAATCCCCTCTTGGGCATTTCGACAAACACCTAGGCCACACCCCTGATACGTGTCCAAATGGACACGAAACTCATGAAACCCGACACGACACCAATGCAGACACTTAGGGGACTCCTAGTGCTTCCTGAATATGTAAGCAAATCGAAATTTCATGGAGGGATGAGGAATTTACCTATACTTGAACTTTCAATAAGAACCCCCCTTCAATAACTCTTCTCCTTGATGTCCCAATCCAATCAAACCACCACAAACTGAAATGAAACTTCAATAGCAGCAAGAGTGGGTGTATTAGAACCTAATGGAGAAGATTTGAATGAAAAAGGAAATGGGATGGAGTTCTAGGGATTAATGCAATAGGAAACAAACCTTTCCTCAAGCTTGAGCTTTCCTAAAAAGAGGCAACCCTAAAAACTAGGAGAATATTTATAGGGTGTTGTTCCCAAGGATGATATGGTGGCTGGCCACTTAGTCTAGGGCTTAGGTTTTAGGAATTTGTCTTGGGCTTTGGGCCTAGTCATTAAACAAATGACTTAAAAATCACAAGTCATGACTTGTGGTCAAATCTTTCTATTCAAAACTCAATATCCTTAATTGTTTTCACTAACTAGAGTATGGTTGACCTAACTTAACCTAGGATCTCATATCTAGTCAAGTCCAACTTAACTAGGGTTAGGTCACAAAGTCAAAGCTAGTCAAAGTCAACCTAGTCAACCTTCAATCAAACAATTCCAAAATAAATTCTAAAAATTCCCAGAAATTCAAATAAATCCTAAAATGACCAAATATCCTCTAGGCTAAAATGTACTAATCAAACATCCTAATCACAATGACTAGGCTCTAGGTCAACAGTCTCTAAGGCTACACTAGTCAATGCACCAAAATCATAAGTCATGATTTAATATAGTTTTAAAAAATGATTAAAATTACCAAAAATTATATCATGATTTAAATATCAATAAATAATAATTATAATTACAAAATTTCAAAATTACCCTCATCTGGAAAACTGGGTGTTACAATCCTACCCACCTTATATAAATTTCGTCCTCGAAATTAAGATAGTAGCAGTCCTTCTAGGTCAAACATCCCACAATCAAAGTCTTAAACATACCGTCAGATAATCATATGCGTCTGTCCAAAATCATGATACTCAGAATCTTTGTCGTGCTAGTGAGCAAGGCTACGATAATCACAGAGTCCTTGACTAAGGTACGTACCCCTAGGTTCATGGTATTTAAAATTTTCGCATTGCCGCATGCGACGGCAAAAACCTTAAATTCCCATACCCGAGAAATACATCCAAAATCTGACTACATGTCCTCACTATGCCAACTAACACGACCATCGAAGATTTTAGATCCCATGATTTAGGTGACCTAGCCCATATGATTTATCTCAGAAGAAAATCAACATAACACCAAAAACAACAGGATAAAATTGATAAATCAACAAGGAACAGATGGAATCGGATTTCAAGATAGTTATAAAAGACAATTTCGGGAATGGAATTGAAAAGAACGGAACTTGCAGCAAGATCTCCAACGGTCTGTGCATCCTCGACTGTCCTGACGATAGCTCGCCCTGCTGGTTTCCTCCAGCCTGATGCTGATACTGCACAAATCTCTGCTGTTGATGCTGCATGAATCGCTGCTGCTGAGAGAAATCAGAAAGGACGGAAGAAAATCTCTGTACAGATAGAGGCGCACCTCCAATGTAACAGAAATGCCAACCTGAGTCGGCACAACAGAAACTGCGGATTTGAGGCCCTGATGAACAGGACGAGAGGTGGCCAGCCTCTCGATAGTATCCCCCGAACCGAAGCGATGAGATCGTCTTCATAAACATCATAAAGACAGATCAAAACAAGAAGCAATTTCTGAGAATGAAGCAAAAATTCAAGGAGAACAGTTTATATTCAAGGGAAGTCAATAAGCAATAATTTTAGACAAAAGGAATCGGATTAAGAGTTTTTCCTAATGTGATTGAGTACCTCCAAAATAATCCTAATCCTACTGCAGGCTGTAGTGATACTCTAGTTCGAATACCACTACATAAACTCGACCTGCATGGGCCACCACTAAAAACGTGTCACGACCCGCACCCACTATGAGGGTACGAAAACGTAACAACGCCCAGCCTACGCCGCAGTGTCGGTGGTAGAACGCTGTCCTAGGTCAATCATCTAACAATATAAAGGTACCTGTACAGTATATACACTCCGAATGGAGGTGACATAACAATATACAGTCTCAATCACATCTAAGGCAGAATGATGAAAATAAAAGATAGATAGATACTGGAATAAAAAGATCCACAGGATACAATCAGAGAGAAAGAGTCTAAGTGTCTACTGCCATACAAACTGAACATCCAACTCAATACAAGTCTCTAAAACTGAAAAGAAGGAATATATACAATCTAGATCTCAAATGACAGAAAATAGAAAACCTAGACTAGGGAGCCTCAGTCTCTAAACTAGTGGATCAGGCTGGAAATCTGGGTCACACATGGCATCTACAGCTGTCCCATAGTAGGTATCTATGCAGGCCTCCTCCTCATCCTCTGTAAAATTTTCAACAGGTCCAGTCAGGACGGGAGCGAGCACAAAACATCTCACACAGTTCATAACGAGTTAGGAAATATAAAGCATGCAATAGAGTAAAGTACATGAAACGCTGAAAGAAGAAGATATATGAAAAACAGTAGAGATTTGATAACAGAAAATATCTAAATATGATAAGTAAGACTGTAAGGAACATGTGATTTTAGAGCACAATATGGTTATGTAAACGGGTTAGGTTATACAATAAAATGGGACTCCTTTGTACGTAGGTGTACAATGGACATATACAATTTCTTATACAATACGATTGATCACATAACCATTTTCTACTCTCCCTCCCCAATCAATACACATGGATCCAATTCAGTTACGTTACCTTATACAATGGCTTGTACAATGACTTGTACAATGGCTTGTACAATGACTTGTACAATGGCTCAATGTGATACTGAGAGTACAATATGCACAATGAGTGTACAATGATAAGGTATTCAATAAATACAACATGTAAGTGAAACGCACATCACAATATGTACTTAGTGAATACAAGGAGATAACATCTCAGAAGAAGATCCATATAGTACCAATCCGTGATAATGAATCGTGTCAGCATCAAGTATAGTAATCTAGAGCAAGAATGTAAATCCATACAAGTATGAAACGGTCAGAGAATGTACTCGCCTGATAGCCTGAGTGTCTGAAGAGAATATACTGTCCGAGGAGGGGTGTCTGTCTCCTATAGAACAGTACAAGTCACAACAAGTCTAAAATGATAAAATGAAGCTCTACTATGCATTCTACATAAAACTAGGTCCATCTAGCCAAAGTCAACTTTTGGTCAAGTCTGGTCAACCCTAGAAGTCAAACTAGGTCAACCAAGTCAAACCTAAGTCAAACAAGTCTCACTAAGTCTAACCAGCCTATTCTAGTAAACACACACCACATCTAGGCTATACCAGCCAAACACAAGCACATATCAAGGCACATCCTATTCATGCTTATTCAACATTATATATGTATATAAAAAGAGAGGAAGGAACTAACATGTAAGCTATGTGTGTGTGTGAACATGGATGTGTACATGAAAAGAAAAATTCAGCACTAGGCCCTATATCTATATTAGATACCTATAAGATACACAAATTATATTATATATATACATACACTCATTACATTATACATACATATATTATATTACATACATACACATATTCATATATAACATGTACCTACATATATATATAGAGAGAATGGCATGTGTGTGTAGAGGGTATATGGAAAACAGTGTACAAATAAGAATATAGGTAACAAGTTTCAGGTTTAAAATCTAATAACAGTTCAATTGAAATTAATCTCTAGTAGTAGCATATCCAAAGTCCATTTCAACCCCATTGCTCAACATAGTTAAGAAAAGGAATTTCAGGCTTAGCTATCAATTCCCTTCACAGTTATTAGGAGAGGAAGAGGGAAATCAGTTCAGTTATTAAGAGAATAATTCTCAGATTTTGCAATGTCAATATCAGAAATTTAGTGTTTAGGTGAATGTGTAAACATACCACATCATGTAATGTGAGAGTGTGTCATGAGAATAACTTAAGAGTATGTGTGTGTGTGTGGGGACATTAGTGATTAGGAAAATCTGAAAATAGTGTATCATGAGGGTGTATATCAATGTAGAGTGTGATACACGGAATTAAAGTGTGTGTGACTGTGTGCATATGAGTGTCCATAGGAGGGTGTACCTGTGTGCAGTGTTCCAGTGAAGGGAAGTATCAGAACAGTGTGTGTGAGGCAATGGCAGTAAAGGGTGTGCAGAGGTAACACAGTGAAGTGAATGCATGAATGCAATGTGTGTGTGTGCAATGAAGTGAGGCATGTGTGAAACAGTGAGAGAGTGACAGGGAGTGGACTGTCCCTGTGTGACAGTGAATAATTCTCAGAAATTAATGTACTACACAGTGACTGAACTCTTAGATTTGAACCCAATATCAAATCTCAGTCTTCAATCCAAAAGCAGTGAACCTAAATCTCAGGAAACATGCACAAGGGAAATTCTCAGGTAATAGCAAGTGTCATTTAAGTTAACTATCAGTTATCTAGTATTTGCCTATGGTTTCAAAACATGAAAACTCCATTGAACCCAAAATTGTCCCAAATCAAACCAAAAACGACACACACATAGGGGCATGTAGGAGAGTCATATCAGGGCCTTAATTACATGTAATTAACAGCATAGATTAGGTAAAAACTGATGCTAAACTTCATTCTCAAAATCTGGAAAAAATTAGAATACAAAGAACAGTTCACAGTTTTTGGATAATAGGGAAATCGAGAAGTAATCATCAAAATTGATTTAAAACACTAAAACAGTGGTTGGTAATGAACCTACAACATGTGCTCGTGTCATGTGATGTGTTTGTGTCCCAGCAAGAGGAAACAAACGTGTCCAATCAATAAAAACACTCAAACAGTGCACTGAGACACTGTGCAGTGTGCACAGGCTCGTGCACGTGTGCACGCGTGTCGTGCACTCGACACGACACGAGTGGGGTCTCGTGGTTGTGTCCACACCTAGCTAAGGTCTAGGTGCACGTGTCCAATCACCTGTATCGTGTCTACAGTGTCGCATGTCCGATTAAACGTGCCGTATCAGTGGCTAAATAACTCGTGTGCACAGACAGGGGGAAATCGGTGCGGTTGGGATTTCTCCCAAACTGCTCGATAAGACGAGCTGAAAATTGGTCAGAGTCATGTCAGTCACGTGTCCTAAGTGTCACCAAAATATCATCCCCAATGGTGTCGTGTCGTGTCCGCTACAGACCCCGATAGGCAGGGGAGCACTGTAGCGGTGCGCGCGGTCGTGTGCAGCGCGTGTCCACCACAACGAATCCGACACAAATGACACGATAACCAACCCAGGAGATCAAAAACGCATAAGCAAGCATGAAACTAAATTTCCTATTCAAAAACTTTCCAAAACGAGATCGAAATCCCCTCTTGGACATTTCGACAAACACCTAGGCCACACCCCTGATACGTGTCCAAATGGACACGAAACTCATGAAACCCGACACGACACCAATGCAGACACTTAGGGGACTCCTAGGGCTTCCTGAATATGTAAGCAAATCAAAATTTCATGAAGGGATGAGGAATTTACCTATACTTGAACTTTCAATAAGAACCCCCCTTCAATAACTCTTCTCCTTGATGTCCCAATCCAATCAAACCACCACAAACTGAAATGAAACTTCAATAGCAGCAAGAGTAGGTGTATTAGAACCTAATGGAGAAGATTTGAATGAAAAAGGAAATGGGATGGAGTTCTAGGGATTAATGCAATAGGAAACAAACCTTTCCTCAAGCTTGAGCTTTCCTAAAAAGAGGCAACCCTAAAAACTAGGAGAATATTTATAGGGTGTTGTTCCCAAGGATGATATGGTGGCTGGCCACTTAGTCTAGGGCTTAGGTTTTAGGAATTTGTCTTGGGCTTTGGGCCTAGTCATTAAACAAATGACTTAAAAATCACAAGTCATGACTTGTGGTCAAATCTTTCTATTCAAAACTCAATATCCTTAATTGTTTTCACTAACTAGAGTATGGTTGACCTAACTTAACCTAGGATCTCATATCTAGTCAAGTCCAACTTAACTAGGGTTAGGTCACAAAGTCAAAGCTAGTCAAAGTCAACCTAGTCAACCTTCAATCAAACAATTCCAAAATAAATTCTAAAAATTCCCAAAAATTCAAATAAATCCTAAAATGACCAAATATCCTCTAGGCTAAAATGTACTAATCAAACATCCTAATCACAATGACTAGGCTCTAGGTCAACAGTCTCTAAGGCTACACTAGTCAATGCACCAAAATCATAAGTCATGATTTAATATAGTTTTAAAAAATGATTAAAATTACCAAAAATCATATCATGATTTAAATATCAATAAATAATAATTATAATTACAAAATTTCAAAATTACCCTCATCTGGAAAACTGGGTGTTACAAAGTCCTATATGTCAAAGTCTGAAATGGTAAAACAATACTAGTAATCATGTTGTAAGGATAAATGCTAATCAATGTCTTGTGTAGTGGCGGTAAGTACTATTATTATTATCCTATATCTTATGCAGGAAAGCTGGAATCGGCTGATGATAAAGTAAATGACTATTTTTATAGATTATCATGTTGTCTCATTATTCATTACTATGAATTGCTAGTCCCTATAAAGATGTTTTTAAAATTCTTGTCATTAATTCCACCAATGTTGGTTTAGCTGAGTGGGTCAAAAGGGACTCACTAGCGTATTTTTATAATGTCCTGACCCCTCCTCTACAGGTAATGGAGAAGGTGTGGGCGCACGCGAGAGAAAAGGCTTTTGGTTGCTGCTATTTTCAAGTTACTTTCAAATAAAGACCCACAAAGTATTTCTAAGTTTTCAAGATTTGATGCTTAGATTTTTATTGTAACAAAGGGGCATAATGTATGGAATGGAAAGTTATTTCATGACAGCCTATCAGTTATTTTTTTACATGAATTAATGTAAGCCGGAACGACATTTCAAAGAGTACTAAAAAAGTTGTGTTTTGCTACTATTATCAATAAAATCAATTATTTCTTCCTATACTATGTACTCAATTTTTCTGCAATATGGCTGTGTTTCAAATATTTCAAAATGACAAAAAGGTGCACGTTCTTGCCTTGTACAAGTGCAACACCAGACTTGTACGACATCATGCCCAACGAGGATGATCGATTCAGTATAGTCAAAGTGACGACGAACGATTTATAAAATTGGGGCGCGACAAATTTTCCTAAAATGGGGAATTGACGGTCAGACCGATATACCGATCGGTTGGCAATGACTCATCTCATTGCTTATTAACCAGTCTTTCTTTCATCCAATGGTTTCTTGGTTTTGTTTGAGTGGCTAATGTGGAGTATGGGGGTATTGATCCATTAGGTGTCATGATCCAATGCCTCATATTCATTCCCCTCCTTTATATTAACCCCTCACTTTTCTCTCTCTTCTCTTCTTCTTCACTTCTCTCTTTATTTTCCTTCTTTTTCTCCCCTTTGGGGTGTGCATAGGAACTGGCCTTTAGGCCTTGGGAGTGGTGACTAACTGTCACGACCCGCTCCTAAATAATCGGGTACGTGTCGGACATGCCCAGCCTTCGCCGATGGACACGACAAAGTAAAATATACAATACTAAGGAAAACTCCAAGTCACAAGGTAAAGTAAAACACCACATCATCTATAAACGTCCCAGAAATCACCATAATCTACCAAGCCAATTGTACAATATCATCCGGAGACAAATTCGGTAAAAAAATAAATATATAATGATGAAATCTCAATACAATATCCAGAAATGAAATCTAAACAATGAACTAAATCCTGCAACTCCAATAATGACATCCAGCTCAATATGGCCTCAAGCTCACCTGTAATGTATCCTGTCAGGAAAAGAGCAAAGTACAACCCCAACAAGAAACAGTCTATAATATAATCTGAAATACACAGGAAAACGATATAGACTACAACATGAAACAAGGGTGCAAGAATTGAATATGAAACTACAGTACAAGAACGGGAACAATGAACAAGAAAATCAATATGAACAAGACAATTAATGCACATGTGAATTTGAAATATTGAACTAATGTGTGACCGGCTAGGGACCACAATCCACAATCCAAAATATCACAATATCACAATAAGGTTCGACTTAATCGTACGTGAGGTGTACGATTAGGCTATTCACAATACCTAGTTTGGGTGTGGTCACACACTAGTCAAAATTTTCCCCAATCCCCGCAAGAAACAATGAGAGACAATACAATGAACAAGGCACAATACAATCGTGTGAATCTCGTGTCCGATATGAGAATATGAAGTATGACAGGAAACAAAGTAAAGAAGAATTCAAGTCGGTGTACTTGCCTTGCTTTGGAAGAACGAGAGTAGTAGAGCATAAGTGTCCACCTAAAATTATGGTACAAGTTGATTAGGGTTGAAATAATGACAATTAGCTAAACAGGCTAACTAGCTAAATCATCTATAAGCTAATTATATCCATAAACTAGTTAATTGTGTATACCAGCTAACATATATGCTCACTTAAATGGCTTGAATACTTATATAATTTTTAGCAAAATTAGTAGACAAAACAAGTATACTTTAGCAAGATAATAATTAGATATCTTTAAAAACATCTTAGTAACATAATACACTAGAAATTTCTATATATTTAACAAGATATTTATATTAAACTAATAAATAAGCAAGGTAGCATATATATATAACATTCGGAAATATTAAACCAATTAATTATTTCTAGCTTATGACTAAAGGATTTATTTTAACAACAATATTTAATAATTTATACTAGCAAAATATTATAGATAATATCTTTAGCAAATACATTTTAACAAGAAAATACTATTAGTAATAAGAATAATAATAAAGTGATAATAATAACAATATTAATAACAGTAATGGAAACACAGCCCAACCAAATAACCAGTCTCAAACCCAAAGTTCCAATCTAACACTGTTACTAGCTCACAGCTAATAATTCCTCCCTCTTATTTCTAACTGACAACTAAAAGTTAAACCAGCCCGGCCTTACTGACCCAGCCCATCCTAATTATTACAATTTCTTTCAATTTTACTTAAGCCCAAATCATGGCCCAACCCGACTTCCCCAGATGAATAAAACCTAACACTTCAAATAAACTCTCCTAAACTATCAACCCAGCCCGGCCCACTTACCATCCCTAATACTTAAAACTCACACTCAACATTCTCTCTCATATCACTCTCTACTTTCTCAGCCGACAGAACCTTTCTTCTTCACTCGGCTTCTTACTCCAAACTCACAACCGGAACCCTGACCCTCACTCTGCTAGAAAACCCTAACCCTAGGACAAGCTTCTTCAACGAACCTAAGTCCTCATCATCATCTCACTCTTGTTCAGCCGAGAACACTAACCCTGCATTCATCTTCTTCCCGAAACACTCAGCAACCCTAACCCTAACATTTTCCTCCATGGCTGCACACTCAAAAACCTAGCTACAAGTCTTCCCCAAAATGTAAACCCTAGATCCCAAATCAAATCTAGAGAACATGAGAAAGAAGGAGATCAAGTGAATCGAGGCGGGAAACTCACCTTAGCGACGGGGATGTCGATCCACGACTAGATCCGACTGCTGGATGGTAAGATCTGGCTTCAAGCGCTGCTGACTTCTTGATGCATGAAGTGGTGGCAATTCTCAGCTCCTCCGGTGAAGCGTAGCGAGTTTCTGACCCTCCGGTGGTCGTTCGGTGGGGCTGGCCTCAGATCTGGTGGCCTCGTGGCACGGCAAGGCCTGTCGATGACTAACAGCTTCGATCCGTGGTGGCTTGAGTCCAGGTGCGACGGCGGCGCTTCCTTGTTCGGTGTTGACGACGGCACGGTCTTCGAGAAGTGTCGTGCTGTGAAGAGTGGCACAGATCCCGAAGTGCTGTTGTCGGTCCAGCAACTGATCGACTTGGTCGGCGAGTTTTGATCGACTTGGTCGACGGCGCTCCGACTACGCTGCGAGATCCAACGGCGAGCTTCGGTGACGCCGCGGCGGAGGATGGCCGGAGCGAATGGCCAGAACAGGGGACTGTGGACAGTGTTAGAAGCTTTGGAAACTGTGCTAAAAATTAATAAAATAGTAACTGGGACTACTATTTATAATAAAATATTAGTGTGCTCCACAAGTTAGAGCTGAGTGGCAATCTCAGTAAATAGGAATAGATCTAGGGCCAAGAATTTAAATCTGTAACTAATTTATAACTACCTAACTAATTCAGTTGAATAACAACCAATCAATAAATAATTAACTAATCTTCCAACTAATTACAGGATTAAATTAATTGCTAACTGATTATTAATAACTAAGTAGTAATTTAACTAATCCATAAAATAATAAAAGATCCCTCTCTAGAATTATAGGCCGAAGCCCAAAACTCCAAACCCAAGACTTTGGACAGGCTTAGTAGAACTCACTAGTAATAACTATTAGTAAACAAGTGACAACAATTAAAATAACAGTATTACTAAAATAAACTCTTAAAATTTTGAATCAAGTAAATAAATGTCAACAAAATTAGTATTTTACTTAAATAATAACAGGATGCTCAGTCCCTATTAAGAAAATTAGTTTTTAATTTTAAGAATAGTTTTATTAACCAATCTTATACGTGAAAATGATTATTATACTATCAAATAAAAATTTAGGAAAATTCTTAAAATTATCGAAAATTCGGTTTAAGGAGTTACAAATCTACCCCCTTACAAAAATTTTATTCTCGAAATTTCAAGGGTTGCGGTAGAGGCGAAAAAAGATTAGCAAAGAGTTTATTAAATAATAGAAAAAAATTATTAAATAATAGAAAACAATAAAAAAAAAAGCAAACAAGAACTTACTTGGTACTAATCAAATAAGGGATTATTATAAACTAAGAAACAAAAGGTCCAACAATGAGTTACCAGGAAATAAAGTAGAAATTTCTATATGGAACCTTATGGTAATAGAAATGGTGCCCAAAAATAGAACCAACCACTAAGGTCAATATCAAGATAATTTCCGATAAGGTTGTCAATGGTGATAAGAAATCAACACGGATATAGTCTCAATAGTATCCGAAAACCATACATATCCGAAATCACTTTGCCTAGAGTTCATGCCCCACCAGTGTAGTGTACATCTGACTGCAATGAACCTTTAGCTTAATGACTCAAATAATGATAAATTACTGAATATTTCTATCAACTTTATTCATTATTATCGGAACAACTCAAAAGATCAAAATTTTATGATTTTAGGACATAGCTTCAATAATATCCGAGAACCTATGAATACCTGAAATTATTTTAACTTAGAGCCCATGCCTCGCCAGTGCGCAGCTGGCTGCAGTGAAACCGCGGTCTCCATAATTCTGATAAATGAATGCAGTGCGCATCTGCCACATCATAGTAGGTCGTCGAATACTCTTTCAACTTTATCCATAGGAATTTCAAAGGAGTTTATAAAATTCAAGTGAGTTCTAAAAGTCTTTAATGATAGAAAGTGAACGAGTGTCTGTTCTTTAGAAAACAAAGAGTTTTATTGGATGCTGAGAAATAAACAGTGGAACAAGGAGATTTCAGAAACGAATCTCAAATAGGAACAAAGTCTCAAACAAGGAAGTTTTTGAAAAAAAAAAAATTAGGTGCTAAGAGAAAATATAAGGAAGATCAAATATTTTTACTAGCAAAATTATATAGATAATAAGCCTAGAATCCTCAAGTGCAGGGGAATCGACAATCTTAGTGTTGCGTGTCCGACCCACCCTGAAAAATAGAAAACTGGTTAGATAGGGCCTAAACTATAAAATAATAAGCAATCTTAGTAAAACTATAACCATAACCATTTTCCACGGATCCTATGCTGTGATGGATTTTTTTTAGTTCCGCTGGTCCCCCCAATAACACTTTATAGCCTAAGTGCCATTAGGACAGACCTGCATGGGCCACCACTAAAAACATGTCACGATCCGTTCCCGAATAATCGGGTACGTGTCAGACACGTCCAGCCTTCGTCGATGGATATGACAAAGTAAAATGTACAATACTAAGAAAAACTCCAAGTCACAAGGTAAAGTAAAACACCACAACATCTACAAACATCCCATATATTACCATAATCCACCAAGTCATTTGTACAATATCATCCGGAGACAAATCCGGTAAAAAAATAAATATACAATGATAAAATCTCAATACATATCTAGAAATAAAATCTAAACAATGAACTAAATCCTGCAACTCCAATGGTGACATCCAGCTCAATATGGCCTCAAGCTCACCTACAACGTATCCTGTCAGGAAAAGAGCAAAGTACAACCCCAACAAGAAATAGTCTATAATGTAATATGAAATACACAGGATAATGATATGAACTAATGAAACAAAGTTACAAGAACTGAATATGAAACTACAGTACAAGAACGGGAATAATGAACAAGACAATCAATATGAACACGACAATCAATGCACATGTGAATTTGAAATATTGAACTAATGTGTGACCGGCTGGGGACCACAATCCACAATATCACAATAAGGTTCGACTTAATCGTACATGAGGTGTACGATTAGGTTATTCACAATACCTAGTTTGGGTGTGGTCACACACTAATCAATATTTCCCCCAATCCTCGCAAGAAACAATAAAACACAATACAATGAACAAGGCACAATAAAATCGTGTGAATCTCGTATCCGATATGAGAACATGAAGTATGACAGAAAACAAAGTAAAGAGTTCAAGTCGGTGTACTTGCCTTGCTTTGGAAGAACGAGAGTAGTAGAGCATAAGTGTCCACCTAGAATTATGGTGCAAGTTGATTAGGGTTGAAATAATGACAATTAGTTAAACAGGCTAACTAGCTAAATCATCTATAAGCTAATTATATCCATAAACTAGATAATTGTATATACCAGCTAACATATATGCTCACTTAAATGGCTTGAATACTTTATATAATTTTTAACAAAATTAGTAGACAAAACAAGTATACTTTAGCAAGATATTAATTAGATATCTTTAAGAACATCTTAGTAACATAATACACTAGAAATTTCTATATATTTAACAAGATATTTATATTAAACTAATAAATAAGCAAGGTAGCATATATATATATATATATATATATATATATATATATATATATATATATATATATATATATATATATATATATATATATTTTATATATATATATATATATGTATGTATATATATATATACATATATATATATATATATATATATATATATATATATATATATATAGATCTTTTGGAAATAATAAACCAATTAATTATTTCTAGCTTATGACTAAAGGATTTATTTTAACAATAATATTTAACAATTTGTACTAGCAAAATATTATAGATAATATCTTTAGCAAATATATTTTAACAAGAAAATACTATTAGCAATAAGAATAATAAAAATGATGCTAATAACAACAATATAATAACAATAATGGAACCACAGCCCAACCAAATAACCAGTCCCAAACCCAAAGTGCCAATCTAACACTGTTACTGGCCCACAGCTAATAATTCCTCCCCCTTATTTCTAACTGACAACTAAAAGTTAAACCAGCCCGGCCTTACTGACCCAGCCCATCCTAATTATTACAATTTCCTTCAATTTTACTGAAGCCCAACTCATGGCCCGACCCGACTTCCCCAGATGAATAAAACCTAACACTTCAACTAAACCCTCCTAAACTATCAGCCCAGCCCAGTTACCAGCCCTAATACTTAAAACTCACACTCAATGTTATCTCTCATCTCGCTCTCTACTTTCTCAGCCGACAGAACCTTTCTTCTTCACTCGGCTCCTTCCTCTAAACTCACAACTGGAACCCTAACCCTAATACCTTTCTTCCTCACTCAGCTAGAAACCCTAACCCTAGGTCAAGCTTCTGCAACGAACCTAAGTCCTCATCATCATCTCACTCTTGTTCAACCGAGAACAGTAACCCTACGTTTATCTTCTTCCTTAAACACTCAGCAATCCTAACCCTAACATTTTTCTCCATGGATGCACACTCAAAACCCTAGCTACAGATCTTTCCCAAAATGTAAACCCTAGCTCCCAAATCAAATCTAGAAAACATGAGAAAGAAGGAGATCAAGTGGATCGAGGCGGGAAACTCACCTTGGCGGCGGAGATGTCGATCCACGGCTAGATCCGGCTGCAGGATGGCAAAATCTGGCTCCAGACGCTACTGACTTCTCGATGCATGAAGTGGTGGGGATTCTCAGCTCCTCCGGTGAAGTGCGGCGAGTTTCTGACCCTCCGATGGTGGCTCGGTGGGGCTGGTCTCAGATCTGGTGGGCTCGTGGCTCGGCAAGGCCTGTCGACGACTAACAGCTTCGATCCATAGTGGCTTGAGTTCAGGTGCGACGGCGGTGCTTCCTTGCTCGGTGTTGACAGCGATACGGTCTTCGATAAGTGTCGTGCTGTGAGGAATGGCATAGATCTCGAAGTGTTGTTGCCGGTCCAACAACTGATCGACTTGGTCGGCGAGTTTTATTCGACTTGGTCGATGGCGCTCCGACGATGCTGCGAGATCCAACGGCGAGCTCCGGTGATGCCGCAGCGGAGGATGGCCGGAGCGAATGGCCAGAACAGGGGACTGTGGACAGTGTCAGAAGCTTTGGAAACTGTGCTAAAAATTAATAAAATAATATCTAGGACCACTATTTATAATAAAATATTAGTGTGCTCCACAAGTTAGAGCTGAGTGACAATCTCAGTAAATAGGAGTAGATCTGGGGCCAAGAATTTAAATCTGTAATAACTAACTAACTAATTTAATTGAATAACAGCCAATCAATAACTAATTAACTAATCTTCCAACTAATTGTTGGATTAAATTAACTGCCAAATGATTATTAATAACTAAGTAGTAATTTAACTAATCCATAAAATAATAGCAAATCCATCTCTAGAATTGTAGGCCGAAGCCCAAAATCCCAAATCCAAGGCTTTGGGTAGGCTTAATAGAACACACTAATAATAACTATTAGTAAACAAGTGGCAACAATAAAAATAACAGTATTACTAAAACAAACTCTTAAAATTTTGAATTAAGTAAATAAATGTCAACAAAATTATTATTTACTTAAATAATAACAGGATGCTCAGTCCTTATTAAGAAAATTATCTTTTAATTTTAAGAATAGTTTTATTAACCAATCTTATACGTGAAAACAATTATTATACTATCAAATAGAAATTTAGGAAAAATTCTTAAAATTATCGAAAATTCGGTTTAGGGAGTTACACTAACCCCCTATGAGGAGGAGAAGGAGGAGGATAATCTTAGGCTTGGTTGCTTGAGATCTCGGCAGCTACATCTTGCTAAAAGTGAAAATAACCACGATTTTCTTCGTGTTAGATTTTCTTGGTATCTTGCATATTTTTGGGCTAAAATGTCTCTTCAAATTGTCCTTGTCTTTTGTATATGGATTATTTGATTTTAGTCGATGATTTTGAGTAGATCTAAGTTTCTAGGTGGTATCGTGTGACACTGTAAAGTAGGAAACCTATTTTGAGTATTTTGTGGTAATCATCTTTTAAATTTTAGAATTTATAAAAAATAATGCTTCCATGATATAGGAAATTAATTTCATGCGATTTTTATCTTTGAAATATCGAATTCTGATTTAAAATAAAGATTTTATAGCTGAAAGAAGTTTTGGAAAAAATTCTGGAATGTATCAGAACAAAATATCGATGGTATACCGTATGGCCCACAAGAAACTTGTTATTTCTTATCGGTATACCATTGTTATACTGCCCAGACACCCTTTTTGCCTATTATTGCTATTTTCTTTGATTAGTTTGATGCATTGGATTTTCCATATACTCAACACGGGTTCATGATCTTCACGATACTGTGGAAATGTCTTTTGTGTGTTTAACCTATTGCTTGGCATTTGATAATCGGGTGTGAGCATTGTCCAGTATATCGCGCATTATGAATTACAAGAACATTTGCTAGTGATAGCTCGGGAACAACCCATACTCATAGCTCGTCATTCTAGGACGATTCTCTAATGTCAACAACTTAAGAATCTGGAATAAATCTTGTAGGATAATTGACTAGTTAAACTCACATAGTACACTAGAAGGAAGGAATTTTGCACTACTAGCAACTCTGATCGCTAAGGGTCCCATGAGGTATGGATAACCCCGATAGGCGTGGGCTTCATAATCTACCAAGTTCGTGTGCTGCAACACTTTCAGTTTTGTTTCATATGTTAGGTTTTGTCAGTTGTTATTTATGTTATGTTATATAGTGCATACTCATATCCTTGGCCATCTGGGTACCTGTAGTGCATGTAGTACCAAAGTTTCTTGACTTACATATTAGTAATTATGTCTTGTGATAACCCTATTTAGCTAATGGTAGCAAGTCGTAGGGCATTTATTGGTCGTGTATTGTTGATATGCTCATTTGTTCATATTACTTATCTCCTTTATCGTTTGTGGGTGGCATAGCAGTGTAGATTTGCTTGGGAGTAGTCCTGCAACTCCGATTCATGTTTGGTTTATGAGATTTTGTTCTGCTCCAGAGTACATGCACAGCTATATCATTTGCTGCCCCTTTATATTCTTTTACTATCATGACATGTTATGTTTCATTATTCTTACATTTAGTCATTCGTTTTTGAGATGGTGCATTGGTACCGCGTTAGTCTCGTTAATGCTTTCAGTTTATTGTTCTTATTATTAGTTGTGGTTGTTGTTTGTTGACTTGGACACGTAAACGGTTATAGTGTATCTTTTGTCCTTATTTGGTGTAACGGTAAGAAGTTAGTCTTATCATCTATTCACGGGTCTTCTTCTTGTGTTTTGTTGAGTTTTTGTCATTCACCTTGGACCTCTTTTGTGGTACTTGTTGCTTAGGGTTTTGACCCCACTGGTTTTGCATGGCCAGGTTTCATAGTTGAGTCCAAGGATCTACCATCACCTCATGGCTCGCACTCAGAGGATTGTGGCACGTGATAGCGAGTGGGTTCTTCTTTATCTCCCACTCTATTTTTTTACTTCTGTTTTGTGGTGTTTAGCTAAGGACAAGTGTTAGTCCTTGTTTCCGAGATATTGGTCCCTCTGTCCTTGGACGACGTGGTTGTATATTCTAAAACGGCAGCTAGTAGTACATTTATGTATCTTTTGTATATTTAGCTGATGTATCTTTTGATATGTTAGATTTCATGATCGTGTATGTAATTGTGTTTGGGACACTTTACCCATCAAATATGTGATTTACTCTTTATTGCCTCTTGTGTTGGTTGAATTGAGATATGATTTGTATGACCTTAAGGTTCGTCAATGGCATGCTAGAGTCCTCTCACTTGTCTTCTAGATAGACGTGATTGCACGATATTTTTATACCTTGTACGGTGTAGCTGGCCTAGTCCATCCTCGTATACCCCAAGTATTTTGGGAGCAGGGTGTGTGACATTCTCCATGTTTCGGTCTGAACACCCAACGATTTTTCAATTTCATCTTGCCTTTTGACAAATGTACTAGATCATAAGTGTGATTATCCGGTAAAATTCATCTCTTCCTGCATTGCCTATATCACTCATGCATGTTTTCATCCTCCATCACATTTACAAAACTTTTAGGTTCTCCCCCATTAGTAATAGCATATACTCATCAGCTACCCTAATGGTTGACACACTTTAGTGCCTTTCCTCAATAGAGTATCTCGTGCAGGCTGTTCATTATCAACATCCACATCTTTTTAGGAACTGCCTCATATACATACTCAACCTCTTGAAAATTTTCCTGACCATTCTTGGTAGGTTGATGATCAAGGGCGGGAGCTTCTTTATGGTTTGACACATCGATAGTGACACCCAGAACTATTGAACTGAACTGACTAAACTTGGATATTCTTACCCTCAAAAAGTATCTTAGATTTCCGAATGTTTGTTAAAAAAACCCGGGGTGGAGGGGGGGGGGGGGGGGGGGGGAGAATATGATATAAAAACTAAGTAAAATAATTTTCGATAACAATGAGCAATTTAAAGATAAGAAATAAGACACTCGATGTATCCTGGTATTCTCCATGAGGCACTCCAGTTCCGAAAGTCATACTTCGGCTTTAATATACTATGAAGATATTATATCATGAGCTTTGATCCGAACGCTCGCCAAGCCAACTTCTTACAACACGAGTTTGATCCGAAGGCTCGTCAACTTCTTTTTTGAAAGGAAAGGGTTTAGATCTTCAAGAATACTTGAAAGATCGAAGTTTACAACTCTTTAATACTCTAACATTTTTATGGATGACAAATGAAAGCTTTATGGATGACAAATGAAAGCTTGATAGAGTAATGAGATTGGCTTTTGGTAGTTGTGAAAATTTAAAGCTTAGAGGGATAGCTTTGAGCGAAGGGGTTCAAAGCTTCAAATACAAAACCATTGGATAGAGAATTGGGGTTTCCATGCGGTATACCATAGGTATACTGTCTATAGCATCAACGACTATAAATATAGCCATTGGATAGATAATTGGGGTTTTCGATCGCATTCTAAATATCTTTTTTATTTTCTCCTTGTTTAGAAATTGTAAAGGTTCGATTTATATTCAGTTATTTCATTGTATAAATGATTGAGGTTTGTCAATACATGGGATTTCGCATACAAGATTTGTGATTTACTTTCTTTTGTGTTGGTTTCGATGGTTGATGTCTGTGATATCCGCTGCTCACATCTTATATGGATCCCCAGTAGATTCCCCAATTCTTGCTAGATTCTCAATCACTAAATTTCTTTTTTATTTTTTCAAATTAGGGTCTTCACAATTGTCAGTATGGTCTTGTAAATACCAGTACTTGTGCTTCTTTGCGAAAAAACAGAAAAAAGTCCCAATCCAAGTTTATCCTAAGCAAATGCAGATAGATCTATTACACATGATACATACATAGACACTGATGGAGAATTTGTTAACTTGAAAGAACCATTTTATCTTGAGCTTGCATGGTTGGCAATAGCCTTTTCTCATCCTTGGTCGCGAGAAAAACCAGCTCTCTAGCCACTTCTTTCATGCTTGGCCTCTTGTCCCCCCTTAGAAGCAAACACTTCCTAGCCAACTCAGCTACTCCTCTCAACTCCTCCAGACTCCCTTCTTTCAGCACATCCTTGTCTATGAACTCATCCAGCTCCTTGCACTTCAAAGACGACAAGAAGTACATTGCCAGATTGCTATCTTCCCTCGGCCGGTCGAACGACACCGGCTTCTGCCCCGTCAAGAGCTCAACAAGAACAACCCCAAAGCTGTACACATCGCTCTTCGCCGTCAGCTGGCTCGTCTGCAAGTACTCAGGATCAAGATATCCGAATGTTCCCTGCACCAGTGTTGGCACCTGGGTCTGATCCAAGGGGACCAGTCTAGAAATCCCGAAGTCCGAAACTTTAGCAGTGTAATTATCATCGAGGAGTATATTAGAAGACTTGACATCCCGGTGGAAGATTGGCATTGTTGCGGCGGAGTGAAGGTACGCTAGTGCTTCTGCCGTCTCGATCGCAATCCTCAGACGATCCTGCCACGAGATACGGCCAGTCGGGCCTTCATCGTTCTCGTGGACGTGCTCGTAAAGCGTACCATTGGAAATGTACTCGTAGACCAGCGTTGGCACCTCAGTCTCCAAGCAACACCCCAAGAGCTTAACGACATTCCGATGGTTGATCTGTGTCAGGATGACTAGCTCGTTGATGAAGAGATTGACTTGGGCCTGGTCCATGATTTTCGACCTCTTGACCGCCACCACCATCCCGTCGTCAAGAACTCCCTTGTAGACGGTACCGTATCCTCCATGTCCGAGAATCCTGGTTCTGTCGTAGCCATTTGTCGCCTTTTTGAGCTCTTCTAAGGAGAAAATTCTAGCACAGCTGTTAACGCCTTCATGATTTGAAACTCGTTGTTTCAACAGTAGACCGCCATTCTGCCTGAAGTAACGTTCTTTGAGCTTGATCATCGATCGATGCTTCACCGTAAAATAGAACCATAGACCACATAGTAGCATCGAAACAATGCCCAAAATAGCTCCTGGTAAATAGGGTAGAAGAACGATTTCAACAGTTAAAGAGCTGTGGAAAGTATCAAGACATAAGGCAATATTGCATTAGAAAGCTACTACTTGTTGTGTACCTAAGATGGCTTCGAGTATTCGGAAGACCTTTCTGCAACCAGAGCCATTGGTTCCATCTCCGGTAGAACCAAATGGGCATTCACATTCGTAGCCTGGGACTTTGTTGCGGCAGCGGGCTTGTTGAACACATGGACTGGTCTCTGGATCCAGACACTCATCAATATCTGTGTAACAAGAAAGAAGAGATTATTAGAAACTAAGATCAAACTCTCTGTTTGTGCCAAATTCATGGTTGACGGAGGACCAGGAGATCTTCGCTTATGGTTCCGAGTTCCATACTTCCCGGTCCAGTTTACATTCCAAACAAGCCTTTGTAATAGCTTAGTTTCGTGAGATATTAATGATCACTGCTTACAATGGCTTCCGCTTATATAATGTCGTGATATATACAACCTATTGTATTGGATCTGCTTTCCATTATATTTAGTATCAGAGCTTAGGTTTAGGTCATTTTATGCACTTGGGGGAAACGGTATGTTTATAGGAATAGATATGGACCCATACAACAACTTGTTAAACAGTTCTTTGATTCATGACACACAGACAATATGGCTAAGATACACACGAAGATATGTTAGTTGCATAATCAATTGATGATACTAGGGTTTGTATGAGCAACATTATGGTCAACGCGAGCGATCGATACTAAGGTTGACACCTGCACTTAGGGTATGCTTGGATTGAGGGGGAAAAAATAAGTAGAGTTAAGTGGAGTTAAATGAAGGGGAGTAGAGTGAATACATAGAACCTTGTTTGGATTAGAGGGAGAGTTAAGTGGGGGTGTTTAATAACTCTTGTTTGGATTGGAGGTTTTGAGTGAGTGGAGGATTAATAAAAAATATGATAGTTACCAAAACAGCCTTATTACATATATTATAAAATTAAATTTGATTAGACTTGTCAAAATATCTTCACAAATTAGGAAGGTACGGAGCAACATGTTGAAAACTAAAAATGAAAGAAAAAATCATGATATTTTATAGAACAAATAAAGGGTATTTATAACTTAAACAAAATCCCCCAATCACTCTCGTTAACCCTCTGAATTGGGAGGTTAAAAAAATAGACAAAATAGGGTGAAATAAACCCCCACTTAACCCTTTATAACCCTCCCTCCTAAACCCTACATTCAAAACCAAGCATAGTTTTATTTTTCTCTTACTTAACTTTTCCTCACTTAACCCTCTTAACCCTCAATCCTAGCAGAACCTTAGAGAGGTCAAGGTCAAGGTCAAGAATATGGTAGTATCTTTGGGAATATATTCCGGTTTTATTCCGAAAACACACGAGTGGCTCTGGAGGACTTACAGGATTCTTACTATGATGAAATCCACCGAGACATAACCAAAGACCCAAGGGGATGACAATGCTAAGAAGGTCAAACTTGAGGCACCCGTGTTTGACGACATTCATTACCTGCTCATGTTTATGTTGTTGACATGGATAATTTTCCATTCTTATGAGGGAATGTGGAACGAAAAGTAACATTTGCCAAGATGAAATTACAGCAAATCTTTAGGGTCTGCTTGGATTGAGGGTTACAAGAGTTAAGTGAGAGAGAGTTAAGTGAAGAAGAAATAAAACCATACTTAGGAGTTTATTTCACCCTTTTTTGTCCATTTTTTTAACCCTCCAAATCGGAGGGTTAAAGAGGAGGATCAAGAGATTTTGTTTAAAAAGTCATAAATACCCCTTATTTGTTCTATAAAATATTATGATTTTTTTTTTTCATTTTTTCTTATTTTCAACATGTTGCTCCGTACCTTCCAAATTTGTGAAGATATTTTGACAAGTTATAATTAAAATTTCAATCAAATTTAATTTTAGGGTAAAGTGCAAAAAACCCCTCGTTAAATATGTGCCTTTTGCACTAAAAGACCCCATGCTCTTAAAATACCCAAAAGTATGAAATATGCTCATTTTGCCCCCAAATGACAATTTTACCCCTCCCCCCCCCCCTCCTTCTTCGGCTGTGTTCGCCGGCGACGGAGGCGGAGGGGGGGTGGGGGTCGGACGGTCGGACGGTAGGGTAGGGGGGGCAGGCGGGGGGGGGGGGCAGGCAGGGGGGGCGGAGGGTCGCTCGCCGGCGAGGAGGGGCAGGGGGGTCGGGGCCGGCGAGGGAGCCGGGGGTCGGGGCCGACGAGGGAGCGGGGGGGTCGGGGCCGACGAAGGAGGAGGGGGGGGTCGAGGCCGGCGAGGGAGGAGGAGGGGGGGTGGGTCGGGTTCGCCGGCGGGGGGTGGTCGGGTTCGCCGGCGAGGGGGGGGATCGGGGGGGGGGGGTCAGGGGGGCTGGGGGATCGCCGGCGGGGGGTGGTCGGGGGGGGGGGGGGCTGGGGGATCGCCGGCGATAGGGGGGTTGGGGGCTCGCCGGTGCCGGCGTCGCCGGAGGGGGGGAGGGGTATTTTTGGTATAAGTTTTTTAAAATTTGGCTGGAGGGGCCTAAGCGAACGGATATATAATCTAAGGAGGGGTAAAGTGCAAAAAATTCTAAAAGGTCTTTTAGTGCAAAAGGCACATATTTAACGAGAGATTTTTTGCACTTTACCCTTTAATTTTATGACATATGTAATAAGGTTATTTTTGGTAACTATCATATTTTTATTAATCCTCCTCTCACTCAAAACCTCCAATCCAAGCAAGAGTTATAAAACACCCTCCACTTAACTCTCCCTCCATTCCAAACAAGGTTCTATGTATTATTGACTCTACTCCCCCTCACTTAACTTTTCCTCATTTAACCCCCCACTTAATTCTGCTTATTTTTTTACTCTCAATCCAAGCAGACTGTCACGCCCCGCTCCCGGAGGAGCGATCGTTCTCGCTAAGGCTTGATGCAGCGTGAGCCTAGGTTGCGCTCACGCAAGGCGGGTTCTAACGGCCGATTACAGCAGTTTGCGACAGGGTCGTTGCACAGAAGTCCCAAGCAGAAAGTTGAATAACATAAAAAACACAAGTATTCGAACACAAGTATTACAAACAAAATCAGAAACTTTTATTGATATTGAATATAAGGTTACAGGGGCGCGAAGTCAAGATTACAAGTCGCTCATGCTCACTTTTCTCTCAATATTTACAATCGTTCAGCTTTCTCTCATCTCTCAATACAAGACTCAAAGCTTGCCACTGCGGATGCTTCGGAAGGCGATGTCTATATATTATGTCTCATATAGGTGTAACCACCACTTTTTCGGAACAGGGATTTTTTGACTTTTCCTAATTCTTGTATTTATTGTGATTTCAAATTATATTTTTAATGATAAATTATTTTACAAAATTAGTTATTATGTTTTGGTTTAATTATTTAATTATTTAATATAGTGCATGTGTTTATTATTGAATATGGATAGTGGTTAGCCTTTAGTTAGAATAGTGGTTAATGATCCTAGAGGACCTAAACCAACTTGACATGACCACCCAACTAGATGATTAGGACTAGCCTAATTGAACTTTAGTTAGTCTCTAGCTAGATTAGAAGAATTGGTTAGAAGGTTTGACTAAACACCTATTGAGGAAGAGAGGCTTATTCCCTAATCTTGTCATGACTAAGAGAAGGGCTTAGTGGACATTCCTCTTTAGCCATAACCCTAAGAAGCCCCTAATCCGCAGCAAAACCTGGACCGTAGGATACGATCCAACGGTGATTAAATCACCCTGAAAAATACTTCATCCCCGACACACAGAGTTCGGCCAGAACTCTACGTTCTGCTTCCAGCAAGGTTCTGGAACAGGGAGGCAGAGTTCGGCCAGAACTCTCCCCTGGGGCAGAGTTCGGCCCGAACTCTGCCCCCCTCTCTCCAGCAGCTCCTCTGGCAGCTCCCGAGCTCCTTCGGCTTCTCCGACTGGCCTCGTCACCTCCCCAAGCTTCTCTGACACACAGACGGCACTCGTTGCACTCCGGGGTCTTCTCCACATAGGTTGGGAACCTCACCCACTCCAACAAATCTTTCCCTGCACAACTATGTGGAGGAGGTCGTCATCCCGACGATCTGCCTGCAGTACTCAAACTTTTCCCTTGGTAGAACCTTCGTGAGCATGTCCGCTCCATTGTCATCATAATGAACTTTCTCAAGCGCTGCATCCTTCTTCTCAACCATATCTCGTATCCAATGATACCGAGTCTCGATGTGCTTGGACCGACTATGAAATGTCTGGTTCTTCACAAGGTGAATAGCACTCTGACTGTCGCAAAGCAAACTATACTGCTCTTGCTTCAGCCCCATTTCCTGCAACAGCTTCTTCATCCACAGTAGCTCCTTACAAGCCTCCGTCGCCGCAATGTATTCCGCCTCCGTCGTCGACAAGGCAACACACTTCTGCAACCGCGACTGCCACGATATCGCTCCTCCAGCAAACATCATCACATAGCCCGAAGTCGATCGTCTTGTGTCTACATCTCCAGCTATATCAGTGTCAGTATACCCAACCATCTTTGGCTCGTCACCACCAAAAGAAAGTCTCCAATCGGTAGTACCCTGAAGATATCGTAGAATCCACTTGACCGCACTCCAATGTACCCTTCCAGGATTTGAAAGATACATGCTAACTGTGCCAACTACATGAGCGATGTCTGGCCTTGTACACACCATAACATACATAAGGCTCCCCACAGCTGAAGCATATGGAACCCGCTCCATATCTTCATTTTCGTCCTCGGTAGATGGACACTGCTCCTCAGTGAACTTAAAGTGGGCCGCAAGGGAGCAACTCACTTTCTTCGACCCGTCCATACCGAAACGCTGAAGTACCCGGTGAATGTACTTCTTTTGGGACAATTGTAGCAGTTTGGACTCTCTCTCTCGGCTGATCTCCATCCCAAGAATAGTCTTCGTTGCGTCCAAATCCTTCATAGAGAAGGCCGCACCCAGTTGGCGCTTCAACTCCGCTATCCTAGTGGCATTCCGACCCACTAATAGCATATCATCTACATAGACCAATAAAATAATGAAATCATTATCGGCAAAGTACCTCACAAATACACAGTGATCCGACGTCGTCCGTGCATAACCATGCTCCCCCATAAATGACTCGAACTTCCTGTACCACTGCCTCGGAGCCTGCTTCAGACCATACAAGCTCTTCCTCAACCGGCAGACCAAATGTGACTTGTCCTTCTCACTGAATTCCTCTGGCTACTCCATGTATAACTCCTCCTCAAGATCACCGTGGAGGAATGTCGTCTTCACGTCCATCTGCTCGACCTCCAAGTCGAGACTTGCTGCTAATGCTAGCACCACCCGAATAGACGAATGCTTGACGACAGGCGAAAAGATTTTATCATAATCTACGCCTTTCCGCTGACCGTAGCCTTTAACTACCAGCCTCGCTTTGTATCGAGGGCGAGTAGCATCATCCGTCTGCTTCACTCTGAACACCCATCGATTCTTCAAAGCCTTCTTGCCCTTTGGCAACCGCACCAGCTCATAAGTGGAATTGGCGTGTAAGAAACTCATCTCCTCCTGCATAGCCTCCATCCACTCATGTCTGTGTTCGTCTTCCATAGCCTCTGTAAAACTTTCGGGCTCTCCCCCGTCAGTCAATAGCACATACTCACCCGGTGAGTATCTCGTAGATGGTCGACGCTCTCTGTCGCTCCTTCTCAGTGGAGCCACTGGTGCTGGCTATATACCAACAGCCTCCTCCTCTTCAGGAACCGCCTCCCCGGCATGCTCATCCTCCTGAGGGACACCCTGACCACCATCAGCAGGCTGATGATCAAGGTTGGGAGCAACTCCATGTACTGGCTCTCCCATAATTGGATCCTCTGCGATGTCCTCTAGAAACTGCTCGAAGCGAAATGACTCTAACTCAGGCAATTCCTCAGCCTCAGAAGGCGTCTCGGAATCCTGAGTGTTGGTCATGGTCTGATTCTCGACGAACACCACGTTCCTGCTTCTGTAGAGCTTTCTTCCCACCGGGTCGTAGAGTCTATAGTCAAACTCATCCCGACCGTAGCCGACAAAGACGCATCGCCTCGTCTTCGACTCAAGTTTGGTGCTCTAGTCCTTCGTTACATGCACGAAGGCCTTACAACCAAACACTCGCAGGTGATTGTATGACGGCTCTTTGCCGTACCATACTTTGTTAGGCACATCACCCCGCAAAGGAGCACTAGGAGATAAATTAATAACATAAGCAGCTGTGAGAAGAGCCTCACCCCAATAACTGTCCGGCAAATTTGCTTCTGACAGCAAACACCGCACCCTCTCCATCAGTGTCCTGTTCATGCGCTCCGCTACACCATTGAACTGAGGTGTCTTGGGCGGAGTTTCTGGTGTCGTATCCCTTGCTCTCTGCAATAAGCATCAAATGGACCAATGTATTCGCCGTCGTTGTCGGACCGAACACATAATAACTTCTTGCCCGTCTCTCTTTCAACCGAGGCCTGAAACTCTTTGAAAGTAAGCAGCACCTGATCCATGGTCTTTAAGGCATAGACCCAAACCTTCTTGGAACAGTCATCAATAAAAGTTACAAAGTAAGATGCACCACCAATAGATTTTACCTTCATAGGACCGCAGACATCCGAGTGAATCAACTCAAGCAATACCGGCTTCCTTGAACTTGGGTGATTTTGGAAAGACACCCTATTTTGCTTTCCGGCTAAGCAGTGCGTGCACTTCTCCAACTTTGTAGACTTGAGCCCTGGAATCACCTTCCTGTTCACCAAGTAGCTCATCTCCTTCTCGCTGATATGGCCGAGCCGCCTGTGCCACAACTCGGTAGACGCATCACTGACTGCGTTCACCTCTTGTGCTCCCTGTGCGCTCACCTCCATATAGTAGAGACCGGACTTCTTGCTTCCTCTGGCAAACACCATCGAACCTCTGGAAAGCTTCCACTGACTATTCCCCAAGAGACTGAAGAATCTCTCGTCATCCAACATTCCAACCGACACCAGGTTGAAACGGATATCATGGACATGACGAACATCTTTGAGAACAAGAACTGCACCCGTCTTCGTTCTCAAATGCACATCTCCAACGGCAACCTCCTTCGACACATCTCCATTGTCCATCTTCAACACTCCACAGTCGCCTGTAGTGTAAGTGGCAAATAGTGTCCTGTTGTGAGATACATGAGCCGAAGCTCCTGAGTCCACCAGCCAAGAATTGTTATCGCAGGCGAGGTTTGTAATAACCTCATCACCTACGACGATCACATCGCCTCCATGTATCGAGGCCGCCGCTGTAGTGTTCTCATCTTGCTTCCCCTTGTCGCCCTTCTTCTCTCTCTTCCAAGCGAAACAGTTCCGCTTGATGTGGCCCTTCTTGCCACAGTGGTAACACTGAGTCCTCGTAACGACCCTTGGTCTTCCCCCTGCTCTTGTCTCTGCCACCACCTGGACCCCTGCTTTTGCCCCTTCCGCGGCTCTCTGAAACCAATACCTCTGAGTGGTGGAATGTGGATGAAGTGCCGTGAGAACGTCTCCGCATCTCTTCATTCAGCACCCCGCTCTTGGCAAACTCCAGACTGACTATGCCCTCTGGAGCAGAAGCGATCATAGATACTCGTACGGTCTCCCACGAGTCTGGCAATGTACACAGCAGCCATAGTCCCTGAACCTCGTCGTCGAACTTGACTCCCATTGAAGACAGCTGGTCAACCACGCCCTGGAAATCACTCAAGTGATCCGTAAGAGACGTCCCATCTTTGTACCGCAGACCCATCATCGTCCGGATGAGGAACAACTTGTTTACCCCGGTCTTCTTCGCGTACAAAGATTCCAGCTTATCCCATAATGTCTTCGCGTTCTCAATATTGGCAACGTGGTTGTACACGTTCTCGTCAACGACCTGCCTGATGTATCCGCACACCGGTATATGCTCGAATTTCCAGTCCTCCTCGGATTTATCACTGGGCTTCTCGGATGCAAATACGGGCAGATGCAGCTTCTTGACGAACATCAAATCTTTCATCTTGCTCCGCCAATAGTGATAGTTGGTGCTGTTCGGGTTCACCATGTGCATCGGCTTCGCGTCCATCTCTCCTCTCTAGTTTTCCTTGTCAACTCCTGACACCCTTCTGAATTCCAGAACCTGGATCTGATACCACTTTGTTGGGAAAGAAACGTGGAAACCTTTTCCCAATCTAGAGAGTACCTACGAGAGAACCGAGCAATACAACGCACGAACCAAAATACCAAAACAAACTACGCAGACACAGAGAATTTTTGACGTAGAAAACCCTTGCGGAAAAAAACTACGGGACGATCGGAGTCCAACCCTGAGAAGCCTTCACTAATGAAATAAAGGATTACACCCTCTACAAACTTCTCCCGATCTAAATCGGATCCCCACAACACTTAGGAGCAAGAATAATGATTACAAAGCTACGAAGAACAAGAACGACGAGTAGAGATTACCCGAATCCGATTCTCCTCCGAAAAAGACCTTCAATCCTCCGTCTTCTCTCCCAAAGTTGCAATGACACTCTTGCCGCTTTTCTCTCTATTGTTCTTCAATGTTGTCTTGTGATTAGGGTTAGGAATAACCATGTATAAACCCCCTAATCCGCAACAAAACCTGAACCGTAGGATACGATCCAACGGTGATTAAATCACCCTGAAAAATGCTTCAGCACCGACACACAGAGTTCGGCCAGAACTCTGTCCTGGCACAGAGTTCGGCTAGAACTCTGTGTTCTGCTTCCAGCAAGGTTCTGGAACAGGGAGGCAGAATTCGGCCAGAACTCTCCCCTGGGGAAGAGTTCGGCCCGAACTCTGCCCCCCTCTCTCCAGCAGCTCCTCTGGCAGCTCCCGAGCTCCTTCGGCTTCTCCGACTGGCCTCGTCACCTCCCCGAGCTTCTCTGACACTCAGACAGCGCTCGTTGCACTCCGGGGTCTTCTCCACATAGGTTGGGAATCCCACCCACTCCAAGACATTCTAACCCTCTAATTTCCATTAAATTAGTGTAGAGGCATTCATTAGGGACCCCAATGCATTAGATTTGCCATGGAGAGGAGTTTTGACTCTTCCTCCTCTCATTTGGAGACTTTTTCCTTTGTATTTTGACCCCTTTTGGAAAAAATCCGAGAATAGGATTTTAGGGGTTATGAAATTGGTAAATTAGATCATGCTAGGGATTTAGAACATGTGGATGAGCTTTGGGTCGAGTTTGAATCCATTTGGAGTGCGTAACATAGACGTATCCGACACGCACTCCAAGTGTTTGACAAAATGACCAAGTGAGCACCCAATGCTCTAAATTCAGTTTTGACCCTTATGATTTGATGTATATTGTTGTAGGTCACCATTTGCATGTTTATTTAGTGATTCCACATGGGTATTATAGGTTTTTCATAGTTGGGGATATAGGAGACTGTTTTGTTAAATATATGGGTGTGGGGTTTATTGATGTATGCACTATAAATATAGGGGACTGATATGTTATTTGTATGAGTTCTAGATATAGGTATCAGTTCAGTTGGGGGAGACTTAGACTCATGGTAGTATCTAAGTATAGAAGGGCCACGCATACATCAACTATATCCCATATGAATCAGTTATCTGATGTTAGATGCAACAGTTATTTGATTTTAATGTATCAGACATTAGACACAGTGTAACAGTCATATAATTTGTATTGTATCAGAGAGAGAAGGGAAAGGTAGGCTCGGGCATTGGAAGGGTTCAGTAGCAGCATTGCTGCCCTTCCATTCAGTAGCAGCAGCTCCTTGCTGCTTATTAGAACAGCATGCTGTTTAAGAACAGCAAGTATAGCATAGCAGCAGTTATATGGATAAGAGGGAAGCTTTAGAGTAGCAGTAACTCTAAGGAGAGGTTGTGACAAACCTGTAGGAGCCTAATAGGAGAGCTAATCCTGTGGGAGTGTGTATCAGAGAAATCTGTGCCAGGGCCTATTCCAAGTTGGGGTGCAAGTGTGTACAAGGCAAGGGAGTGTCTTGTATCCTGAACCTATGTGCAAGTGTTAGGAGGTGAGTATAGTGTAGGCTTGTCCCTGTGACAGAGTACAAGAGCAGGAGCAATTGGACAGATACAAGGTGTATCAGTAAGCTAGTATATAGGCATGTGATATAGGAAGTTAGATGAGGCACATGAGTTAGATGGGAGTTTAGCCAGGTGTCTGTATGTGTGCTCACGAATTGGGGCAGAGGTATTTGTGAAAATGCCCGTGTGGGAGGGGGAAATGGTAGGCAGGTTGTAATTGGTTAGATGGGAATTTGATATTGGTTCAGCTCCATGTACTTGGAGTTCAGACCCCCATTACTGATTCAGTCCATACTCATATATCAGTCCCTTGGTAATAACCATACTGTTCTGTCCTGCATCACTAAGTTTCAGTCCATTTCATGTATGTTCAGTCCCTTTGATCTCTAATGTATCAGCCCTTCATAACGCTCTCTTGTTCAGTCCATACTCCCAAGTTATCCAGTCTTCCATTTACCTTTGTATCAGTTTAAGTTATTTCCTGTTCAACCTAGTTGGGGATAAGTGCATTAGTCCACTGCAATTGCAATGATCAGCCCTTGCTTATTTTGTTCAGATATGACATGTAACAGCCTCTATTTGATTTAGTATCAGTCCATCACATTGTATTAGTCCACTGTAGTTAGTTCCGTCCCATAACTTGATGTTCATTCTCTAACATTCAATTTGTCCAGTCCTATTGTCCATCTTAGCATCCTAATGTCAGCCCCATATAGGTTTAACACTGTATCAGTCAAAAGGGTTTATGAGGGGATGAGAGGCAAGTGTATATGAGGAGAGGGGACTGCCGTGGAGTTTGAGGGGTGGAGTGGTAAGCAGGTCAGGGGGGAGGTTTCCCTCTACCTGGGCAGGCCAGTGAGTTTGTAGGTATGTAAGCATGTATAGGGTGATAGGCAGCAGGGAATGTATGTTGGGGCAGGGTAGGGTGGTTCCTGCCTCCTGTAGACAGGACAGGGAGCCCTGGCAAGGCCTGGGATGGCCTACATTTGGCTTGGTTTTGTCATTGACAGTGGGTGCTTGTGACAGGTGCTTTGGTATGTAAAATGAAGAGGCAAGAGGCTCGGGCAACTTAGGCTAGTAGTGCAGCAGTATATAGAGGGAGGGAGGGTGGGGGGCGTGTTCAGGATATAGCAAGTAGCAACTGTTACTTGCTTAGTAGTATGTATCAGTCCTTTACCCATTTAAATATCAGTCTATCTTACTTATTTTCTTTATATCAGTTAGGGGTGAGCAAATACCGACCGCTACCGAAAAATCGACCGAATACCGATTAAAAATATCCCGAAAAATCAAACCGAAATTATGTATCGATACCGAATTACCGAACCGATTAAAATATGGTATAATGGTAGTGGTAACGATTTGAATGTAATACCATACCGAAAATACCGAACCGATTATATATATATATATATATATATATATATATATATATATATATTGGAAAAATGGTAAATTTTATTCCAAAGCAAAGCGATAATCGTACAACATACAAGCAGAGTGGGACTCCCACTCATCAAGTCCCCATAGCATTTACATCAAATTCGATGTTATGGAGAATGCCCACAGGGGGGGTAACCAGACCCTCAAATATCCGTCGGTTTCGTTTTCGCCAGACAAGTCAAACTGCAGCAGCCAGACGGACTCTGGCAGTCCGGAACCAGTCCTCCCCTCGACCTCTACTATCCCGGATCACCGTGATGATATCCCCAATACCCTTCCCAGAAGCGCATCCTCCCAACACTCTACTCTGCTCCTTCCAGATCTGTCAAATCAAGCCACACTCGAAGAAGATGTGACTTATAGATTCTTGCTCCAGACTACAAAGCACGCACTTGGGATCTGGGACCGGCACTCCGAATGAACTCAAACGATCCCTAGTCAGAAGCCGACCCAGTAGCAGCTTGTAGAGACAAAGCTGCATCTTCCTAGCCAGCCCTTTGCACCAAACAAAATCATAGTCAGCACTCTGAGGGAAAGTGCGCCGGATGAGGTTGAAGCAGCTCCAGAATTGGAACTCCCCAGTACCCGGAGCAGCACCAGGCGGCTCCCAAATCCACCTATCTGCAGGTAAAGCCGGATCAATGGCAGTAGAACTGATGATCTCACTCAGCTCCACGGTAAATCGATACGACTCCGGCCTCCACTCCCCGTCCCGAATGATCCGACTACACTTCAGGCCCCTCCTGTCCTCCTGATGTGCCTGGGCCCCCCTGATGTCCAATAGCGAGCGCCGATCTATCCAAGGATCCCGCCAGAGGTCCGTTCCAGACCCATCCTTCATGACCTTCTTGATAGCAGATTTAAGAACCCCCCTGTGCCTCAAGACAGTTTTGAACGAGACGGAGTGATTGTTATCCGTAGCACACGTCCAAAAATTGTCCTGCTTCACGTATCTGCTATGCATCCAGTCAGCCCAGAGAGACCCCCCATTAATGAATATCCATGCCAGCTTCAGCGCGAAAGCCTCCCTAATCTCAAGCAACGGCCGAAGCCCCACAACTCCCTCCTTCCTTGGTCGACAAAGCTGCTCCCAGGAGATCGCATGTAACCCCCCTCCCCCCGCCAAATGAAATCTGCACAAATCCGATCCACTTTCCTAATAGTGACAGTAGGAAAGAGGATGGATTGCATCCAGAAATGAGCAACAGCCGTAATCACCGATCTGACCAACTCGATGCGACCTCCAAATAACAATCCAGCGGCTTGCCAACCTTCCACTCTCCTCTGGACGTACTCCACCAAACTATGGCAGTCCTGATCCCGCGCATAGTTGACCGTGAGGGGTACTCCTAAGTAGCGCACCGGAAGATCGCTCCTCTCGATACCCAGCACGTCAGCCCGCTCCTCCTTCTGGGGACATAGAGAACTGAAGTACACTCGGCTCTTCTTCCTGTTCAACTTGTAACACCTAGTTACTGAAATGAGGGTATTTTTGAAATTTTGTATTTATAATTATTATTTATTGTATTTAAATCACATTATAAATTTTGGTGATTTGTTTTAATCAATTTAAAACTGTTTTAAGTCATGGCTTGTGATTTTGATACTTGCTAGTGTAACCTGAGGGACTGCCTGACCTAGAGCCTGACCACGTCATTAGGATGATTTATTTTTACTTTGAGCATGAGGGTATTTTGGTCATTTGACCCCTTTGAATTATTTTAGAATTTATTGCATTGGTGATTGTTAATTTGACTTTTTGCTAGTTGTAACTTAAGAGACTGTCCTAGACTTTGATCTTGACTTTGGTGACTTAGCTAACATGGTATGGACCCTAATCTAACTCAAGTTAGGTCACTTAGGATCAAGTTTGAAATAGGAGGATTGGTGAATTGGTCCATAGACTTGAGACTTAGAAATTGGTTCCATGACTAGTGCAATTAGGCCCATAGCCCATTAGACTAAACCCTAACCCTAATTTTTCACTTTATGACCAGCCACTAGGGCTCCCCCTTCCCTATAAATAATCTCCTAATTAGTTCTTGCCTCTTTGTATTGAAAGAGCACATAGGAAAAAGCAAGGTTTGTCCATTCTTTCCCATTCCATAGATTCTCCATTTTAAATCATTTTCCACTCAAGTTTCTTGCATTAGAGCCTAATACTCTCCTATTTTCTGATTTTGGAGTTTAATCCCAGCTTTGGGACAATTTGGGAGCATTTGGCTAGCAAGGAGGAATCCCCCATTTGGAGCTTTTTCAAGCTTTTGCACTTATAGGTAAAACCCATTAAATTGCATTATTATTTCGATTTCTTTGCATATTAGGCTAGATCTAGGTGTCCCTTAGTTGTACCTAGAATTTGGGTGGATTTCGTGTCCGTTTGGTGTCCGTATCGGACACGTGTCATAGTGTTGTGTAGGTGTTCGACGAAATGCCTCTTAGGACCTTTTGTTCTTGGTTTTCAAAACAAATTATATATTTGGGTAGCTAATCATGTGTAGATCATGGATGTATGTGACTGAGCACGATTTTGTGGATTTTTCGTGTCCAAATCGGACACGCACCTCACGCACGACACCGTGCACAGGCCCCGTGCAGTGTCCTGCTGCCACACGTCCATATCCGACACGACACGACTCGGTTGGACACCAAAATTGGTGGACACCTGCGGACAATGACTGACACCATGCACATAAAATTTGAGATGATTTCGTTGAGCGGATTGGGAGAAATCTCGACCGCACTGTCTCGACCACACGTACACACGCGCGCACAGGTCCCACTGATACGCACTTCGTGCGCGGACACGAGGACACTTGGACACATATCAGGGTCTTAGACACGACCACCTAGACCTAGGCTACCTAGACACTTGACCACGAGACCCCTAGTGGCTTGTGTCGTGTCCTAGTAGACACGACATGTCCGCACGAGACTGTGCTGAGCACAGTTTTGATGCTGAGTTCGACCCTACTGTTTGGACTCGATCTGACACTTCGTGGACACGCACACGACACTTAGACACTCCCTAACATGCTAGACACTCACCTAGACATCACTCGACACTACACATCGCTCTGTCATACCTAGCACTCACAGGTCGAGCACCACACACACACACATTTCTCTGTAGACTGCATAGCCTCTGGTTCATTGCTGACACAATTTTGGGCACAGGGTTTGGACACTCTCGACACACTAAAACCACTCATGGGTGACATTCACTCACCTGCAAGTCCTTAAGTTCAGATACATTTTGATGCCTGCACTACATTTCCATATGGATGTTCAACCATAGCTTTATGGTTCAGACTCTCCATTCCCTGCATAATTTTTAGGATCATTGCATTCACTTGTATCACAGCATACATGTCTAACCATTGCCTGACCTATCCATATGATGTTAATCGCTGCAATTCTAGTGTCCTGCACCCTAGCATGTACTGCCCTAACATTAGGAAGCCTTGTCCTATGGAATGTCTGCATATAGGTTCAATAGAATATCAGTAATGTACTTCACTCAATGCTCAGTCCCTATATTAAATGTTCAGTCAGTATCTGAACATGATATCAGTCTAATGTAATGCCTTGTTGTTAATTTCAGTCCTTGAACTTGATTTCAGTCCACTCTAACAGGGGTAATGGTCCCTTACTTTTACTCTATATAAATATGTATGTGCTACTTGTATAAGAGGATATGTATATGTGAGTGTGAGGTGAGAATATTGGTTTGGGGGCATTCAAGAGATAGGTTAGTTTCAGTCATGTGAGTATGTGTGTGTGTTAGGAGTGTTCATGTATCAGTTAGTGTCATAGGTGTTTGAAGCACTGAAAAGTTAGTCCTAGTGTCCTTAGTTTATATGTGTGTGTGAGTGTCAGTGTTCATGTATCAATGTGGACTGACTTCAGGTTCAGCTAGGATATAGAGGGTTAGGAGTGTGTGTGAGGGGCTGAATCCTAGTACAGTAGGGTTTTCTTAGCCACTGTAAGTTGGTGTCAGATGTTTAGAATGGAGGAGAGGGGCCTGTAGGCCATGTGGCTTGGGGCAGGCCATTAGGCTACTGCCCAGGCCAGTGTAGGCCAACTGGCCTTTAGCCATTGCCTGTTTTAGGCAGCAATGCCCTACAGCAGTAGCAGCAGGGGATCTCCCTGCAGGCATTGCTTGGCCTTGCCTTGGTTGCTATAGCATTTCAGCAGCAGCAGCAAAATGCAAGCATTTGGCAGCAGGGCACTAGCACTTGAAATTAGCAGTTTGGGTTAGCATGGGCCACTTGGTCAATTGGGTCACTTGGCCATTGGCCATATGATTGAGTGTATGAATGTGCATCATATGTATGAGATAGGAGAGTGAGTTTAAGTGTGTCAGGAGTGAGAGGGCAGGGGTTTAGGCCACTGAAAATAGGTGTATCAGTAATATAGTAGAGAGTTGGCTCATGACACTAGGCCATAGAGTGTAGGCATTTGGTTATTAGAAATTAGGACTTTGAGTTAGTATCAGTAAGGGGAAGATTAGAGAGATGTGTTAATAGTTTTAAATGAGTATATTAGTGTATTAGTATTTACATATCCTAAGATATCTAAGGTTATGAGAATATAGGTAAGGTATGAGGTTAGAGTGTTAGTTTAGTTAGGGTATCCATGCTATATCCTAGTGCCTTGTGTCAGTGAGAGAGTGAGTGAGTGGGATGTGCCCAAATAAGTGGACTGTAGCAAGGAGTATCCATGTATTAGTGTAAGATAGTGTATTTCCCTATTAGCTAAGGTACAGAGTTTAGCCTATAGTCTAAGGTAATGTAGGATTTACCTAAAAGCCTAGGATAGGTTGACATATCCTATATGCATATGTATGTACTAGTATAAGGTAATATTAGGCATGTGAATATCTAGGTTAGGGTATTTTAGGTAGTTATGACTTGATATAGGTTAACTTGACCTTGAATGACCTAATATGACTTTGTTTGACTTGTTTGACCTAGACAGTTGACCAGGGTTGACTTAGAGTTGACTTTGACCTAGATTGACCTAGAAATCATGTAGATTGCATCATAAACTTCATTTACCTTGTTTCAAACATATTATAACCCATATTACTCTGTTTAGGGCATTGTGACTCCGGTGCAGACATCTGATATTACACTACTCTTTTCAGAGTAGCAGGCGAGTACATTCTCTGATAGTTCTCTCATTTATTTGTCAATTACTGTACTTCAGTTCTAGTTAGTTGTATGTGATTCTCTGTTACAACACGTATGGATATTTCTGGATTCATGTATGTGACACACATACCATCTTGTCTGGCCTCTATTTCTGGGATCACTACTGGCATCACCTTCTGGAATCTATTACTGGAATCTACTGGAATCTACTGGAATCACCCTGGAATCACTTGCTGGTATCATCATATTTGGCTGGACTCATCTCGATTCTCGTGTCGTATTCTGGAATCACTTGTACTTACTGGGAGGGGAAATACTTGAGTAAGACATGTAGACATACCCCAATCTGGAATCTCCCAACGGAAATCTACTGGAATCTACTGGAATGATAGCCATCTCACACCCGGCCAGGTGTGTGATGTGCCGTATTACCTACAGCCGTTTACATGTCGATCTCGGTATTTTAAAACACACTATAAGAGTATAGGCTGGAGTCACCCTAGAATCATTTGATCACTATGAATGGAATCGTCCCGTATTGGATTCATCTTGTATTAGATTCGTCTTGTACTGGACTTACATAGGAGTTATACTTGTCTACATTTACTGTCTGAACTTATATCATGTTACCCTGGTTCAGCTAGCTTTTACTTTACAGTCTTTATTGCCGTGATTCTTCTCTTGTTTATTTACCTTACTTTCCTTGTACTTTACCTGTCTTTCTATACCATCACCTGAATATAAACTGCCATGTTCATCAATACATCTGTCTATAACTGCTTTATAGTTCTCTGTCATTTACTTGGTTTTCTAGATGAGATTGTGCTCGTTCCTGTCCTGACTGGACCTGTTGAAAATTTTACAGATGATTGCCCTGAGGACACTTGCCCTACTTATTATGGACCAGGAGACGGCTTAGCTTCCTTTGGCCCCGACACTCAGGAGTGATCGGGAGATTAGCTAGTGACTTGGTTTAGATTTCATGTTTTAGAACTTGAGTTGTAATTAAGTTGAGATATGATGTTTTGAGATTGTTGGAGATTATGTTATTTAGTAGTTAGTTTTATTGTTGTGTTAGTCTTATAATCTTCTGTGCTATCATATCATGCTTAAACTGTGATTGAGTTTACATTATATCTATACTTGTCCTCCGTTCGGAGTTGATATTTTGACAAGTACATTTTATAATTGCGTGATTTGATTGGTTAGATAGTGACCTAGAACAGCGTTCTACCGTCGACACTGCGGCGTAGGCTGGGCGTTGTTACGTGCTCGTACCCTCATAGTGGGTGCGGGTCGTGACACAACTGGAGGTCCGAGAGGGAATGCAACTCTCCCATAATCTCCGCAAGCGTCTGCATACCCTCCGTCGAAGGCTGGATGAACACCAGGAGATCATCAGCATAAATGAGGTGGGTAACTGGGGGATCCACCCTCCGAAACAATGGGACCAGACTCCCTCGGTGCACTGCCAAGTCCATCAGGCATGTGAAGTATTCCATAACAAGCGTGAACAGGTAAGGAGACAGGGGATCCCCTTGCCGAAGTCCGCGATTGCTCTGGAAATACCCATAAGGAACATCCTGAATAAGGACAGAGAAAGTGGGGGATGTGATGCATTCCCGGATCAGTGCAACCCAGTGGTCCCCAAAACCCATGGCTAACATCAGATGACAAAGGAAGTCACGATTGACCATGTCATACGCCTTCCTCAGGTCCAGTTTCACGCATGCCTTCTCCCCTCCGGGTTTGCTAAAGTTCCGTACCATCTCATGAGCCAGGAGGCTGTGCTCAGCAATTGACCGCCCCTTGATGAACACAGCCTGGTTCGGAGATATCAAGTCCTGTATGATCCCCTCCATCCGCCGGCACATAAGGTGCGTAATTATCTTATAAAGATAATTACAACACACAATAGGTCTGAAGTCCGCCAGCGCTGTCGCTCCCTCCTTCTTTGGCACCAAGGTCAGGAAGGTGTGGTTCAACTCTTTCAGCAACTTCCTTTTGGAGAAGAATTCCTGAACCACCTCCAAGACCTGAAGCTTCAGCGAGTCCCAGTGGCGTTTGAAGAACCCAATGCTAAAGCCATCCGGTCCAGAAGCCTTATTGGGATCTGCCAGCTTGACAATAGCCTCCACCTCCTCCAAAGTAACAGGTGCAAGAAGAATGTTGTTCCCATATGGGGTCACCAGTCTCTTCGTGACTATCTCTGGGAACACAGACAAGTAGTCAGTCTGGAAATATAACTCAGAGTAGTACCTGACCGCCGCCCTGGATCGCCGCCGGCTCCCCCACAAGATTTCCATACACATCCAGAAGTTGGGAGATGTGATTTCGATGCTGTCTGGTCCGGATGACATCATAGAAGAACTTAGAGCATCGGTCGCCATCCTTGAGCCAGGAGCATTTGGCTCGCTGAGCCGTGCTGATCTCCTTCTGCAGCCGCAAGATGTTGACTTCTGCAATCAGCCCCTTCTCTCTAGCCGCCAGGTCCCCATTGAGCATGTCCCCTTGCATGTCTTGCTGGATAGCCGCAGCTCCACCTCCTTGTCCTCTAAGGAAGACTTTGGCAACCCCTTCACCCATCTCCGAAGTGCCTTCTTCGTAGCCTTGAGACGACGCACCAAGCGAAACTGAGTCGTCCCCTCCTGTCCGCTAGTAAGCCCCTCTGAGACAGCCTCCAGGTAGCCCTCCGAGAGGTACCAACTGTTGTTGTACCTAAAAGGCCGAGTCTTCCCAGGAGCCCGAGCAGTGAAGCCAACTCGGATGGGGGAATGATCGCTCGTCCCAGCAGCCAGGCCCTTTGCCGAAGTGTTGGGGAAATGATGGAACCATTCCCCATTTCCCAGAGCTCGATCAAGTTGGCACGCTACCCTGTTCCGGATCGCTTTGTTATGCCAAGTCCAGATGAAGTCGGAGCGAGATAATCCCTGGAGCCCAGCCTGGAGGAGGCATCTCTGAAAGTCATAAATGATAGAGTCTGGAACTGGACGACCGCCCACCTTCTCCCCTCGGTGCAGAAGGGCATTGAAGTCCCCGAGCATAAGAAGCAGAAGGGATGACAAATCAGCTGCAGCTGCGACACGGGAGATGTAGCTCCACAGGGACTCCCTCCTCCGTCTGTCGTTGTGGCCGTACACCGCCTCCAGTAAGAACCGGAAGCCACCTTTGTTCGAGAAGGAGATGGCAATCAACTGCTCCGATATCAAGATCAAATCTCCATCCCAGATCTTCGAGTTCCATCTAACCCAGATCCTGGCCATGTCGCATAGAGCCAGGTTGTGCAGATGGGCCCAATGGGAAGGAGTCCGCCGAGCAAGGTCTTGTCACCTTTGATCTTGGTTTGTAAAAGAACAAGATGTCACATTTCTCTCTGAGCAGCACCCCACTAATCTCTCTCCACCTCCCTAGCGAACACGCCTCCCTCACATTCCAGAAAATAATGGCCATTAATTATTAAGAGGATGGGTCCCCTGGAAAACACCCGGATCAGCACCTGGGGAGTGTGCCACATTCGTCGCTAAAAGATCCTCCTCCATCCTGGTAGAAATGGCCTGCTGGGGAGCGGCCTGAGAGAGCACTATCGCCCAGGCCGGATTGTCAACACACCGCTTCCTCTCTGTCAGTAGGATGTTCCCCCTCCCTGGAGGAGCCGTCAATCAGCGGACCGACAGCCCGTCTCTTCCTACTGTAAACCAGCCCCTCACCCGATACGCCATCGCCTCGTGACTCTATCCCCGAAGCCACCATGCCTCTAGTGACTATACTACTCTGCCCCAGACTGGTGGTCAGCGTCCCATACGTGGGAGCAGGCTGGGCAGAGACAATGAGGGATAACTCGCCATCACTCACTGGATGAGTAACCCCCCGCCAAGACCTCCTGTCCACCGTCATCTCTGAAATCCATGGCGCAGGGAGAGTCTGAGGCCTCACTCAGGGGATTAGTAGGCTCCACCAGAGGTTCGACCGCCGAACAGGAACTGGCCAGATGTCCGAAACAGGAACACCGAGAACAGGTAGATGGAACCCATTCATATTCCACCTTCTGGGTAAGCACCTCTCCAGAAGGGATCTCATACTCCACCAACTCCGGTAACTCTCCCCCAGCTCGAATCTCCACAAAAATCCGAGCGTACATCAACCTCGATCGAAAGCAGTAGCTTCATCTGCCTTGATCGGGGTGCCCACCAAACTCGCCAGCCGCATCAGCAAGGGGATACTCCAAAATCGGACAGGGAACTCAGGGAAGCAAATCCAAACTGGGATGGCATTCAGGACTTCCCGCTCACATCGAAGCTCCGGGGTACTCCTTTAAAATGATAAGCCTGCCATCAAACGTCCAGGGGCCGCCTTGGAGAATCCTAGCAACATCCTCCGCAAGTCCGAACTTCACATAATAGAAGCCGTTCTCGCGGGTAAAGAACTCCATACTCCCCTTGGGCTACCAGACCCACGCTGCATATCCCCGAATCTGTCCGTAAAAAGGCTTGTTTCCTAGGACATACAGGACAAGGGTATTCTTCCAATATGCTGACACCTTCTCAATCTCCTCCGCAGGAAACGAGGCCCGAAAACCCCACCCTGCCTTGATCGGCGGCACAAACTCCATCGATGTGGGACTTTTCAGACCCACAAGTTTGCAGATCTCTGCCCAGGACCGTCCAGCAGGCCGAACAGTCGCCTCATGTGGACTGGGGGTAACCTCCGGTCTGGGTAAACTAGATCTCGAGACCACGGAATCCAGCACCTTTCCTTTCTCCTTGTCCGCCGCGGTCGCCTTTGGCCGCCAGCCCACCGATCTTCCAGTAGACATCACAGGGCCATGGGCCGATGGCCGCGCCCCTAACCCGCTCTGACGACTGTCAACCAGATGTCGATCCCGAACGTGGCCCTGTCCACCTCCAGCCTTTCCCCCTGTTTTCGCCGTCCGCCGACGCGTAACCGTCGTCCAACCTCCTCCCTCCGACTGGTTCCCCTTAGATCCAGAACTGGCTCCGAATTCAAAAACTGGGGCGGTAGTCCGATCCCCTGCCAAAGGCATTGGAACCGACCCCGACCCCTCCCTACAGAGTGATACGCCGCAACCACCATCCGAGGGGGGTCGCCCGACCCCCTCGGCCTCCGATCCGCCCCCCCTCCGCCGGGGGGCCACCGCCGCCAACAGACAGTCCGGGGGGTCCGCCCGACCCCCCGCCCGCACTACGCCCCCCCCCCCCACCGCCAGGAGGGGGCGCCGCCACCCAGGCCATCACCGGGGGGTCCGCCCGACCCCCCAACCATGGAGCCAACGCCTGGCTCCCCGCCGCAGGCGTCACCGCCGCTGATCTGGGGGCCGTGCTTCCTCCCCCCGCCGGCGAGGGGGTCCGGCGCCGTGGGGGAGGCTCTCCAGCCGCCGAAACCCTAGGGCTTCCCGAGTTCGCCTGGAGCGCCCGATCGCTTGCCATCTTATATATATATATATATATATATATTATATATATATATATATATATATATACATTTTTTTTTCCGTTAGAATGTTGTTCGTGATTAATTTATATTACTCTTTTTCATTTTTATCTTTGTTTTAGTTGGAAATTAGTTTGTTAGAACTTAGAATAGATTTTGGTGGACTTGAAGTTATGTTAAGAATGCTAAGAATTAAGTTTTGGTCTTTTGAGCTTATTTTTGTGTTTTCATATAATTTTGAAATGAATTTTAGTGTACTTAAACTTATACTAAGAATTAAACTTAGTGATCGTGTTTGTCTTTTAAGCTCTTTTTTAGGTGTTTACGACTTGTTACATATTATTCTAAGGCTTGGCTTTGAAATTTAATGATTCCAAAAAAAAGTATAAAAAAAAAAATCTAGGTTAAGAGGTTCATATTAAGTGTGTTGATTGTTCAAATGTTAAATGGTAAAATACCGATACGAACAAAAACTGACCGAATACCGATTTAACCGAAACCGAAAAAACCGATTCTAAATGGCAAGATATTTGTATTGATTTTTTAAATACCGATTTAAAAAAAATACCCAAAAATCCAACCAAAATACCGACCTATTATACCGACGCTCACCCCTAATATCAGTTGATAAGGAGAATGGGGATGTGTTTAAATGTTATTCCCTATTCCTCATCTCGGGAGTTAAGGTAAGGCTTTAGCCCCATATACATTCAATTGACTGTTGAGAATGGGGGTCAGTTCTAGGCTCCATATAACAGTTACTAGGAGGTGGTTTAGGCCTAGATGTTAGCTCTGCTAGTAGATAGCAGGACAGAAGTAATAAATGCTGTTATCCTTTGAGCATGAGCAGCAGGGCAGCTTGTGTATGGTTTGGGCCCTTAGTACTTTAACTAAATATAAGGGAAAGTATATATTAGAATATAGAAACCCATATCAGTCTTGTAAGATACATATATATATATATTAATATATATATATATATATATATATATAATATAGTATCATAGTAGGTATAGTTATGAGATGACTAAGGTATTATAGGAATGTAAGGGTGTGGGCCATGAGATAGATAATATACATAGGTAATATGTATAGGAATTGGGACAATAGGACAAGGTATTGACCTGGCATCGATCCAGTTGACTTGTAGGACCTAGTTTAACCATGGGGGTCGAGTTTTTGACCTAGTTTGACTTGTATTGACCTAGAAAAGGCCTAAAAGCATATAATTGATGCATGGAAATATATTGTTTACTCTAGAACACCAAATAACTCTGTATATCTCATATATAGGTTTGTGTGACATCACTTTGGACATCGATCCTCATTTATTGCTCTGGACGACAGGCGAGTACATTCTCTGATAGTTTTCATTTATCTGATGATTATTATGATTCAGTTTCTAGTATAGTATTATTTGATTCTCTGACACGACACGGATTGGTCTTTCTGGATCCATTACATTCGACACACATATTATACTTATCTAGCCTCTATTTCTGAAATCACTCACTGGAACCACCTACTGGAATTACCTACTGGCATCACTTACCTTCTGGCTGGACTTGTACTTGATTTACGTGTCGGGATATGGATTTACTTGTACTGGTCGGGACAGAAAAATACTCGAGTAGACATGTAAATATTTTCAATCATGCTGGAATCATCCCTACTGGTCTAATCTGGAAAGATAGTCGTCGCACGATTTCCAAGCGTGCGATGTAACGTATTTATCCCTAACCGTTTACATGTCGAAAGCGGTATTTCAAAACAGACTGGTTTAGTGTCTTCTACTGGATTCACATTTGACTCTCATTATACTGGCTAGACTCACATCACACTTGTTCTGGCCTAGTTATGTTTATTTACAGTCTTCTTTACCATGTTCTTCTGATTTACTGTATCTACTTTTCTTGTACTTTAGTTAACTGTTGTTCTATTTCATTTCCTGTCTCACTCTTTCCATGTTCACCAAGTATCACTTGCTATAAATGTTTTATTGTCTTTGTCATTTAATTGGAACTGCGAGAGGAGACGTGCTCGTTCCATCCTGACTGGATATTTTTTAAATGATTGCTCAGGGGATCTGTGTCCCACATACTATGGATCCGAGGAAGGGATAGCGACCATGGGTCCTGATTCTCAGGAGTGATCACCGAGAGACTTACTTCTAGTTTGACTTGTGTTAGATTCTCTGTTAGAAGTTAGAACTCCTGGCATGTAAATATAATGAAGAATTTTGTTATTGTATTTGAGACTTGGATTTTGATATTGTAGTTGGATTTTGTTGATGTTTTAGACTTTGTAGTTTATTAGACTTCTTGATATCTTATCGTGCTTTAGATTGTGATTGAGTATTCAATGTTATCTTTATACTTGTCCTCCATTCGGAGTTGAGATCTATGACATGTACATTATATTGTGTGAGATTGATAGTTAGTGACCTAGACATCGTTCTACCGCCGATGCTATGGCGTAGGCTGGATGCTGTCACGCACTCGTGCCCCTATACCGGGTGCGGGTCGTGACAATAGATGAAGACTTCAATGCATTCGCGCGCCTCAAAATGCCAAGGAACTCCATGCCTCAGTGCATCCAAACGAGCTCCTCCTTGAGCGAGCAGGTACCTGTTACCTGCGCATGAAAACTGGTGGGCTAGCACCTCACAAGCCCAAACAAAAACCAACACGTTCATTTACTTTGTACAACATATTCCTTTGCTTGTCTTTCTAATCTTGCCTTAGGATCAATTTTAGGACATAGACATGACCTATTTTGTGTCTCTAGACCATCACCGTGCCTCGTACCGATAAATTACTTATCTTTGCGTCTTAGACCATGCCCGTGCCAACAAAATCAATGTGTCGACTTGTACTTGCATTTTGGCTCATACTCTGGGACGTAATAACATGGTCGTGCCGTAACTATGTTCGTGCATTCGAACATCGAGGTCGTGTCTCACAGCTCAACGAGACTTAACCAAACTTGTCTTACGATCCTTCCTGACTTAAACTCAAATGACTATCCCAAACTTGTGGAACTTGTATTGACGACTCAAACACGACGTCATATCTCGTGTCGAAGTACGTATCTTCACGTATAGCCAAATCTTAGGCTCCATGATGGTCTTGCAACCGTGCATCCCTTCTTGACTCAAATCGTGTCGTGCTTGCACTTTCTTCGATTTGACCGACATCGTACATGCGGATTGTCGCTCAGCACACCACTTATCTATATGAAAGGCCACTGACATGACAAGCCATCGTGGACATAGCTCGGATAGACGACGAGTTCTTCAATGCAAGGTAGGGAGCCCCAGAGAAAGATTCCGACTATCCTGGTTCTGTACAATCTATCACTGCTATAACGTCTTCCCCCTAGGTCGACCTGGTCCCGGTGCCTCGTTGTAATACCAGTCGAGGAAAAAATTCTTGTGAATAAGTTGTTCATGACCATGCACCTACTAGAACATCTAGACTCACGTAAATGCATGGCCTAATTTACGGTACGACTCGAACCATAGTTGGCAAAACGTGCATCGAAACCATAAGACTCCCAACCGAGAGACCGTCTCATACTTTGCAAAACGTACATTGGTACCATGAGACTCCCAAATGAGAGACTGCCTCGGCTACAAACGGTCGCATGAACTTTCCATCCTTTGAAACCTAGGAAACGACTACTGCATAGCTTCCAACTTAACTTGAACCAAACGTGTTCTATTACGTGCCATAGACCGTGGAATACTTATTATCGAAACAACCGTGTTTCGTGCCTTAAATCCATTATGTTCCGTGTGACACTCCCGTCCAGGTCATATTACATATGGCGAACCTTGAGACCGTGGGAACATATGGTTAATAAAGCCGTAGACTCATGGGACCGTGTATGTGCTCAACTTGAACAACTGAGTTCTTTGAGTACCTTAACCCTCACTGCAGTTATTTGAGACCGTGGGAATATTTAGCTAGATATTTTTATAGAGCACGAGTTGCCTCCAGAAACTCTTTTATTTATTGTACTTCATCTTTATTTTGTGGATTATGAGAGTTGAGTAGTGGACATCCATTTTAGCACATTTGTTCTCTTGAGATTACTTTATATATCACATTTTGGTCTCTATCTTAGAGATTATTCAGATCAGTCATTATCTTCACTCTCACTGCAGTTATTTGTGTATATCTTGCTGTTGTGGACTAGTTTGTGGATTTTGGTTGTGTTATGGAAATCTATAAACTGATGGTTGTATTTGATAAAATGTGGAGATGACTATACAGCGTTCTACCGCCGATACTGCGACGTAGGCTGGACATACCCACGGTTCGGGCCCAAATATTGGGTACGGGTCGTGACAATGGATGACCAGTGTGTCGGTGTTCGCCTGGTAATCAAGATATCCGATCTAATTTTGGACTCGAAAATATTGATGATAGAACACTTAGACTTCTTTCCATACTCTATAATATTCTTCCATCTACCTATCGAATTCGCCCCTCTCGCATTCTATATGAAGATAGTCATAAATTACGGGCAAATTCCCTTGTTGACACGAGTATTCTTTCTAAGGGGAGGAGAGAGACCGTCTTGCCTAGAATTAGAGGCTTTACCATCTCCCAGTTTAGTCTCTACTTTAGCCTGCCATATAGGATTAGGGTAGGCCAAATGTTCCTAACTCATAAGCAGGCCATTCTTAATGTAGGCCGACTCTTTGTCTGTGGTGTTAGATGAGCGCTCCATGGGATAGACGATGCAAAGCGCTCCTCCACTGGCTAGTCGTCTTCGAACTTTGCTTTGATCGACTTCTTGGCTAACTGCTTTAGTCCTGAAAATAACCAAGCTCGTATTGTCCTTCTCCTTAATCTTGTGTTGTCCAAACACGGCCACCGTCTGTTGCACCTCGCCGCATCCTCCTGCACTCCTTTCTTTCTAATTTTTCGCTTCCATCCTCTTCCCCAAAATAGACGATAGGGGAGCCTCTTGTAGGGCAAGCTCATCCGTATCTATGCTACTCTTTTCTGTCGAAATCTCCTCCTCCGCTCCCGTAACGCTAGGGGAAACCTTGGTAGTACTCCAGTAGCAACTGTAGGAGCACTTTCCTCTAGGTTCACCATAGGGGACGCTCCCTCGTCTGGACATTGGAAGATTATGTGCCCAAAGCTGTGACATGAATGATAGCAAGGCGGAACCCATTCATATTCAACAAATACTCTCGCAAATTTCTGGAATATAATGTCTCCTGACGGAAGTTCGATCTCTAGTTTGTCCGGTAAAGTGTTTGCCGCATTGATTTCAACAAATACTCTCGCAAATGATAATCGTTCCCTATTTGCGGTAGCATTATCAATTAGTAAGGATTTTTCGACGCCACTAGCTATCTTCATAATGGCCTTAGTGCGTCATAGTTGGGAGAGAACCACGGGAACCTAATCCAGATCAGCATGGTAGCCAAGCAATCTCTCTCAAAATTGGAGGAGGGGTCCCAGCATCACTACGAATCTACTGTCAAACGTCCACGGTCCATTTTGGTTAAGCCACTCTAGGTCCCGAATTTGATGAAGTAGAACCCTTTAAGCTGGCCGAAATACGGTTTAGCTCCCATGAGATAGAGAACTATAGTGTTCTTCCAATATTCTTCCATCTCCACGATGTTATATATATATATATATATATATATATATATATATATATATATATATATATATAGACCTAAAAAAGAGACATGTTGTACATCACTGATCATCTTTTTCTAATTACACAATTCCTCATGAAATTTTGTGTATGTTGGTAAACGTATGAAGTGAAGTTTTTCACAAAGATTTGGTGCAATAAATATACGAACCTTGACAACCTTTGGAGCCATTAACATAAGGATTCCCGCCAAACCCTTGGATGCAATTGCACAGATACCCACCACCACCACTCTCCTTCGGATCAGACTCTATACATTGTATGTTCTCTCCACACACCAAGCAAATATATTGAAAGAGGTAATTGTGTTACAGACTCCAGATCTGAAGGTCTACAAACTCGGCCCGAAGGCCACACTTCCAGTCCGAAGGTCCGCACCTGCACCGCACTTGTATCGCACCCGCATCGCACCGCACCCGCAACCGGCCTGTACTTTGGTTTTCCTCGCATTAATTCCTCCACAGGAAATTAAATCTTTCCAAATCATTTAACCAAACGAGATGCCTAACGTAGGTTCTTCTGGGTGGAGGGCTCATGGACGAAGCCCAAGCTACAAAAGGCTCAAGAGAGAATGACATTGGGACCAGGTGTGATCCCAGAACACCTGATTCGAACATTGGAGGAGGTCCCATCCTCCAGAGTGGTAGCCTCCCTCAAGAGGCTGATACTAGGGACAATGAGGAGGGGGGATGAGGGAACCTCTACGTCTGCGGACATGGTCGGAGTTAAAGGAACCTCTACGCCACATAGACGGAGTCGAGGGAACATCTGCCCACGATGAGGATCCTGGTTCGTTATTAGTTCGAGACAACCCAAAGTGGATTCAACTAAAGTCCAAAGTGTGGAGAATGAGCAGCTTCTGAAGACAAGCAGACCGAAGAAACTTAGGTCGATTCAATTGGCTAGACCAATTGCCGAATAAGCACGAGAGTTACAAAAGATGTTAACAAATACTCACATACTTAAGTGTAGGTGAGGCGTGTGTAATGTATTGAATATGATAAGTGAATGTGAGGGTAGAGAGGATCCATAGCTGCACCCTTTTTGGAAGTGATGTGTTTGACAAAGATTTGGTGCGTACCTTGACAACCTTTGGAGCCATTAACATAAGGATTCCCACCAAACCCTTGGATGCAATAGCACAGATACCCACCACCACCACTACTCCCCTTCGGATCAGACTCCACACACTGCGCGTTCTCTCCACATTCCAAGCACATACCACCGCCAACAACTTCCCACTCCAACCGCATTGCAACGTCCCTCCCCTTCTTAGTAACCCCCCTCACCTCCTCCCCCTTCTCCACCACATAGGCATAGCTACAGCTGTCGAGCCCGGCCGACGCGTTCTTGTAGCCAAACATGTTCCCTACTCCGAAGCCGAGCCTCCGCTGCCCCTCGGGCAGCGCGGCCTCGCAGAACCCTCGAGCGTCGCCGCTGCAGAGGGACACGCAGCCGCCCGAGGGCCGGCCGTCGGAGCCGGACACGACCGCGACGGTGTCGCAGCCGAACGCGACGAGGGTGTTGGCCGCTGCGGAGACAGTGTAGGGGCCGGGGTCGGGGAGGGATATGCGGGAGAGGTTGCGCGCCCCGGAGGCGCAATCGGAGGCGGCGAAGTGGGCGGAGTCGACGCGCAGTGCGCCGTTGGAGAAGTTGAGGACGAGGAGGTCGGGAGGGGAGGGGAGGAGGAGGAAGGGCTTGTGGTGGATGCAGGAGAGGTTGAAGCCCGGGAGGGAGCAGCTGGGGCCGATGCCGAAGGGGTAGGGGATGGGAGTGGGCCCACAGTGGGATGGGCAGCCATTGATGGGAAGGGTCGAGGAGAGGGAGAGGATGAAGTAGTAGCAGTGGAGAATGGACAAGAGGAGTAGAAGAAATTGTTCCATTGTAGAACTGTTGAGGAGAAAATGGCAGTTGGCCATAAATGCATGTAGTTGAAGGGTCATCTTTCTGGCAACCGTTTTTTTTTTTTTTTCCGACCGTAATTCTGTTCATCTGGCCCATCTACTCTGTCTGGCCCATTGCAAGAACGCATGCCAAAAAGATTTCAGAAGCCGATCACTGTCCATTGCAACACGTGTACCTCTTTTCTCATAGGTTTGTCTCTTGTCTGGGCGTGGGCGTGGGCGTGGGCGTGGCAATGTCTCCAAAATTCATATACTAAATATGTTTCGTCCTCTGTAAAAATATAGATCATATTGATTGTGTGCGCTTTTTTAAAAATAATCAATAAAATCTATATTTTTATGGAAGAAAAAAATATGTTTGGTATAAAAATTTCGGATTTTTTTTACTGAAAGTATTAAAAAGTTATAAATTCTAGTCAGAGCACAATGTTTGGGATAATTATACGGAGAGCACAAGAACGCCCTTACTAAGGACGTTCTTCATTAAAAGTGAATTATTTAATATCTGTCGTTAGTCTCCGTTAATCCGGACATTGGAAAATAAATAATAATAAAGAAGGAAAACGTCCTTCCTATGGGCGTTCTCTCTGACGTGTCAGGAGAAACGTCCTTCGTAAGAGCGTTTTGTCAGGAATCCCTGATTCCCTCAGCGCCTATGCCGTTTGACTATCTCGGTTGCTGCGAGGGTTGGAAGGGGTGCCTGCATTGTACAGTGTGCTGTTGTTTGGGGGGGGTGCCTGCATTGATACAGTGTGCCCCTTGACTGTATTATGTTGTTTGAGAGGGGGTGCCTGCATTGTGTAGTGTGTTGGATGGAGTGCCATGTGCGCGGGTGAATATAAGGAGAGAAGAGGGAAGAAAGTATGAGAGGAGAAGAACAGAAACTAGCTGAAGAAGAAGGTCTTCATTTAAAAGGTTTTTTTTATATAAATAATTTACTGATTATGTTAATATGATGTATTACAGTAATGTTGATACGTTGTAGTTGAAAAGTTAGAATAAATGTCTAACTTAATAAATAATTTCTCAAAGACATGATAAACTGTTTTACTTAATTATTTTAGAAGTAGAAGCTAGATTATTGTCAATCTCTACCGAAGTTAACGTTAACTACCTATCATTATTGAACGTTACCTATCCCTTACCGAAGTTAACGTTAACTACCTATTCCCACACCCAGCAACCTATTACCTATCCAATCAAAAATATTTCCTGATCTATCCCATCCACTGCAAGATTCCACTGAGCGGGAAAAGAATAATATATATGATGAAACTAGGAAAACGTCCTTCCTATGGATGTATATGTATATATATATATATATATATATATATATATATATATATATATATATATATATTCAAACGCTAACGTCGTCTAACGAAATCCGTTAGAAAGAAGGAAAAAAAAAATGTAGAAAGCAAAACGCCCTTCTTATGGGCGTTCTAATGCTTTATTTTAGGAAAGATTGTGCTTTCTTTAGAATATCAATAATATTATGCTCGGTATGAAAATTTCTGTAATTGAAATGGAGATTTTAAGGGATAGAAAACTCAGATAGGTTGTTACAATTTGAGACTTTAACCTTTAGACTGCTGTAGGTTTCTGAACGTGTCCAACCAATAGGATGGTTGTAACTCCACTTTCCATTTTTCATAAATTTTAAATTGTTAAAATAATATGTTCATTACATATTATAGGGTAAAGTGCATTTAAACCCTCCTTAGAGTTACCTCGTTCGCAAAATAAGACCTTTTAGAAAACTTAAAACAGTTTGCACCTCCCGCAAACCTGTTTTGCGCAGAATACCCCTTTCCGTCAAATTGACGTTAGAACAGCCGTTAGAGGCCATTTTTTGGATTAAAAAAAAAGTGCACTTCCCAAAATACCCCTAATGCTTACATTTGGCTGTTGGCTCTCTTTCATTCTCTATGTATAAGACAATGTTTGTTTGAAACATAAAACCTAAACTTTATTTTCTATTTTTTGACCGGTTGGTTGGAAGGAAAATAATATATTTTTTATATTTCTTTTTTTTTTTTTACTTATTTGCTCTCATTTAATATATTGAAACTTTTCTTACCTACAGATCTCAAATCCAACTGCAATTTTTTTTAATTCTCTTTTTTTTTTTTACTTATTTGCTCTCATTTAATGTTTGAAGCTTTTTTTACTTATTCTTTTTTTT